>VWZX01010527.1:2190024-2350252 GCA_013399015.1 Galbula dea
CATCTCTCATTCCCTCCCTCCCCCTTGTTTCCCGCGGACTGACTTCATGGCTTCGCTGTACCAGCGGTTCAGCGGGAAGATCAACACCTCCCGCTCCTTCCCCGTTCCCCCCGAAGCGAGTCACCTCCTGGGCGCCCAGAGCAGCGAGGAGGACGGCGCTGCCGGCAAGACCTCGCGTCCACCGCAACAGGAAAGCAGCCGGCCCCGCTTCCAGTACCAGCCGCGAAGTGACTGCGAGGAGGAGGATGTAAGCGCCGATGCCGTTCGCGTTGGGTTGGGTTTTGGCTGTTGTCCTCTCCCTTGCCTCTCCATTCCCCCCCTCCCCCCCCCGTCCTGCCTGATGCCCGTGTGCTGCTCCANTCTTCCAAGAGGATCTTTGCTCTCCTCTTCTTTCCTTCAAGTGGTAGAGGTGCTACGGGACGGATACGAGCCCAGCCGGGGCTCTCCCGTCCCCGCAGCGCTGCCTCCGCACCTCTTGCTGTTACCGGGTTTCTCGCGGAGCTGGGCTGGGGGCCGCGAGGTCAGCACATTTGGAAACGGCAAGTGCAAGCTCCGGCCCATCTCTCTCCAAGCCCAAGGAAGGGGACAAGTCTTCCCCTCTCTTCCCTCCCCTCCTTTTTTTTTAAAAAAAAAAAATAAAAAAATGTTATTCCATGTTTTACCCTTTCACACTCCTGTGGGGCAGAAGTCTTCACCTTGTTCCTCCCTCCTTTCTTTCCCGTCAGCCTTCCCCCAACCTGGCAACTTTTTTAACCCCCGAGCAGCCGTTTCTGGGTCTCTCTCTCTCTCTTCCATTCTCATCGCCCTTGAGCAAAGCCCTGCGGGGAAGGCGCAAACTTCAGCAGCGCACCTTCCGCTCCCGCGCTGCCTCCGAGAGCAGCGACTTCAAAGGGTGTATCTGCATATTGCCTTAGTAACGAGTGACTTAGGGAGGCCACCGGCTCGCCTCTGTGCCTGATGGAGTTAAATTAGCTTGGGTCGGTAGCGCACAGTTCTTTCTGGTAGGGGTAGGGAGGAAGAGAGGATTTGGAAAGTGAGGGTGACGAGGAAGGACTGGCGATAAATCGAGCTGGGTGGCTGTCCATCGCTGAGTGATGCGAGGCTTGCAGAGGGATTTCAGTGTGTTTTGCCTCTGTGGAAGGATACTCAAGGGGAAGCAAATGGCTGCAGCTGGGAATAACGTTTTTCTGTGTTAAAAATACTTCTTGCCCCAGTGGGACGCGTTAGCTTTGTGGCAGGGCTCAGCTCTCGCTCCGGGAGCCTTCCCGGGAAAGGCACCGCTTCTCGCGGAGGCTGCAAGTCTGCCTCACTCAGAGGAGAGAGTTGTGTTCGCAGGGAAACTTCCTCGGGTTGTCTTTTAATTCCCTGTCACATTCCTTGTCCCTTCATAAAGACTTTCGCAGTCCGTAGAGCAAGTGCACTTCTGCCAGCGACAAGGCAAATCGATCTCAACCTTCCCGAGGTGACACTGCCACGCTCATAGCCCCCAGCGACCAGTGATGACAGGACCCCGACTTAACTCTTCGCTGTGACCCGCTCACTAGCAAGGATCTTTGTGCTGCTGCTGCTTTTTGGCCAGATGTAGGAGGGGATCCGTCCCCGGGCACCCGGACCCAGCCATGGCCCTTCCCGGCGGGACTAGGGACACGGAGCCCTTCCCGGCGTCTTGCTGAGCTCTAGGTGTCGCTGCGGGCCAGCGGAGAGCCGGCGCTGCGATGGGGCACGTTTCCTTGATTATTGCACTGGTTTAATTTCGCTTTCCTGGACTTGAAGACGGCAGATGTCTGGAGCCGCTTCTATGAGCACCAGAAGCCCGAAAGCAAAGGACTCAGTTTAGCATGTGCGAGAGATTAGCGCTGACAGGCTCCAAAATAATATTAAGAAGAAGAATATTAAAGTACTAAAAGGAGAGTTGGAGGTTTTTTCTTGCCTTCTTCTTTTTCCTCTTTTCTTCCCTTAGGGCTTGTGTGTGGGTGGAAAGCGTCGCTGGGCAGTGTCATCTATAGAGGAGAAGGTGCCTGCCTAGGTGTCTCCCGCAGTGAAGTGCAAAAAGCATGGCCAAAACCGGGGTTTGGAGTGACTTGCAAACTCACGTGGGCATTTCGTGTGATTATTTTTAAGGGCGGCAACGTGTCTGAGAAAGGGCAGTGGA
Organism: Galbula dea; assembly: GCA_013399015.1. NCBI lineage: Eukaryota > Metazoa > Chordata > Aves > Piciformes > Galbulidae > Galbula > Galbula dea. The sequence continues at coordinate 2,192,177 of VWZX01010527.1, forward strand.
CCAGCTAGGGCACTTCAAAGGTGTTCTCGTCTGACAGAGACTGAGCAGCCTGCGCTGCGGGTCTTCGAGGGTCGTTCGGGTCGGAAGGAAGAAGTTGTGACGAAGCCAAGGGAAATGGCCTTTAAATCATGCGTTGCAGGAAGAAGGTGTCCTGCCCGCAGGGAGAGTGGAGGCAGAGGGCCGGCACGGGCAAAGAGGAAGGAGGGATCGCGGGAGCTGTCTTCTGTACTGAACCCAGCTAGAGCGGGTCTGGTGGGGCTGTCCGTGGTACTAAACCGTGTACTAAACTCTCCCCGGTGTTGAACCCGCCTGGGACCGGCGCCTGTGCGACTGGCTGTGATCTCTTGACCTTGGCCACGGCGAGGTCGCGATGGAGAGATGGGGTTTCTCTCTTGCCCCTGGTTGCAGAAGGCAAGCTTGCCCAGGATGAGGAATGCAACTCTGGCCATAAAATTCCCGAGTCAAAGGGAAAGGTGTAGCAGGGAGCAGGCAAGGACTGTGGGAGAAGTGCAAGGAGGGTAGTCTGTTTGTGCAGGGTACCAGGAGCATGTGCTGTGGCCTATCATGGGGAAAAGGCTTGCCGAGATGGCATTGGAACCCCCTTTCTAAGGTGATATAGATTTCTGATTTTTGTTTTACACAAATACTGTAGTAAGACATTCATGTTTTCTTTCACCCTTCAACATCAATCTACTAGGAAAAGCCAGAACTTAAACATACAGAAACAAAGTTTTGTTGCCTGGCCACACTTGCAAATACCAGAACAAGCCTGAGACTGAGTCTGTTCTGTTCCTCACTTTGTCATATAATCAGGAAAGAACCAAGGTTTTTTATAAGTTACTGATGGTGACTTTACCTATTGAAATATGTGTGCTACATTCAGCACTACATTTTAGAGCACTGCTACAAACCTTAATGTAATAGAAAACAGATGGAAAGACAGGATCTTGGCTTTGAAGGTATTGTTAGTAAGTATTGTTGGAAGTACTACTGATGAAAAAAACACTAAATGGAACCTGTGTGAAGCTAAAGAGGAAGCAGTAATTTTGTGATAAAGGTCACTCAAAGACAATCACAGTTTAATATGTCAAGTGCTGACTTCACCTTACAGCCACAAATGAGATGGACTTGAGGATATGGGGTTTGTAACATGAAAGTACAGAAAGCAGAACTCACAATATTCTTTGGTATTTTAATAAGTTTTGATGTTTCAAATCATGGCAGCTATATGAGAAAATATGTATTAGACTTAACACATGAACAAAACTTGGGTTAAATACTGCAAGGTTTTCATGTGAATTATAAGCCTGATGAAACAATCATGTTATTTATGGAAGGAGTAATGGGAAAACTAGGTCCTGTATAAATGAGCCCAGAAAACCACTTCCAAGTTGGCTCTGTGGCAGTATTGGTACTGAAGTAAATGATTGCAACAGCTGCAAACAAAATTCTGATTATATTTTTGCTTTGTTACAAAATTACCTTTTTGTTACCTTCATTTAGATCTGAGGAAATATGTGTGGAGACTCTAGGTGAAATCTAGTGTGCTGGAATAGCAGATTCTGAAGAATTTTGGTGTCAGAATTCTCCTTTTTAGAATGATGAGATTAATGCATCTTTTTCTCCTAAATGTTGACTTGTGAATTGTTTTCCTATAAAATAGCCCTTCTTCATCTTTTCCAAGTTTTTCTTCTTTGGCATCACAGTGATTAATGAGTTTAATTTTTTCAGGCAACTGCCAGGAGGTGCTGAGTAAGACGTATTGTGCTGATTGTGTGTAACCCTGCTCCTTTTAATTACTGGGATGATAACAATGCATTAATCAGGTGCATAAGAAATTCAGCACTTTTTCTGTAACACGAAATATTGATCTATTTTATAAGACACTGACTATAAAATGATGATAACAGAAGTAATTTTAAAATTAAATTTTGTGTGATAAATTTTGTGTTGAAAGTATTGAACTCCCACTGAAACATTATAAGACTTTTCTCTATAAAGAACCATATGCTGCATTCTTACAGGTTCACTACTTAGCCAAAACTCCTATTGGCTTTAATAGGAGACTTAACCACATAAAAATGACCAGAGCCAAAGTACAGAGTCTTTCATTACTGTGAATATTCTTTCCATAACTGAATTCTGAATATTTCTTTCTTTCCTGCATTTGCTTAGAACTGTCCTTGGCCCCATGTTATACTTTGCTAGTTTTGCCATTGGTTACCTGGGCCAATTTATATTTTGAGAAGTGTTTCATTCAGATAGGGCAATAATTTTGATCTGCTTCTGTAAAACAGTGTTTCCTGCTTGAATAAATTAAGGATTAAGTAAATCAAATATTATTTGTTAACCGAGGGAATCTGAGAAAGTGAGAATCAAAGCCATTAATGTAAAAAAAATTGTGATTTAGTATGTCAGGCTTGCTGTTGCATTTAATTTAAAGTGTTTTAGTTCATCATTTGTCTAATGGGAAGAGGTATTGCCTTCTAGAAATGTGTGTCAAGGATGGTGTTTCAGAAAGATTGAGGCCTGAAATGCAAACAACAGACATTTCAGAAGCAATGTGGTGTTTTCCTAAGGAGATGAGTGATTTATTTTATAGAAGAGTTTGTAGGTAATTTGAATTGTAAACAGAAGTCTATTTACATATGAGTTGCTGTACTTACTGGCAGAAACTACTGGTTAAGTGCATAAGAATCTCATCTTCTGCTTCTTCTTGGTGAGTTCTTGGATGCTGAACTCAGTTATCCTACAGCCATTAAGATGTAGACAGCTGGGACTAATTCTTTCAGTAGAAATAGTTAGGCCTTCCTAAGCTCACTTCTTGAGATTAATAACAATTACAGCTTACTTCCTTCAAAAGAAATAGTTATAAACTTTATAAAAATCATGAAATTTATTTGCATGGAAGCCCATTGTGATTACTGAATAGTGGGCACTGATCTGGAGATGATAAGTTTTTTATGCTTTATGGCTATGTTTAGAATTAAACTACCTTATGATATTTGCAGCAAGTTTAAAGTCAGCTTCTGTTTCTGCATCTTTACTAGCCATGATGATGATGCTTTCACTAAAAAAAAATTCCAGAAAGAAAGTATTTTTAAGTATTCAGGAGTAACTGTGTGAAGAAGCTGAATCATCTGTCTAATACTAGTAAATTGTGCAATAGGTTGGGATACCTCAGGTAGAGTATTTTGCTCATGTTATTTCTCTTGAGCTAGTAGCTCAAATGCAGAAATAAGACACTGAGCCCAGGGTTGGAGCAGCTTGTGTTGGGAAAAAAAATCTAGGAATAGGTGCTGATCACCATTCCTCTGTATAAATGTTTCAGGAAAGACTAGAACAAACATAATTTGCAGGGTGTCCATAACAGATTTGTAAATACTCTTTTCAAAGTTAGAAGATTTTGTGCCTTGGAATGAAAACGTTTAGACTAATTTTGTCTAATATGTTTATGCTTGTGATTGCCCAGAAAAATCTCCCTATAAAGTTCATTAACTACAGGTTGATTTTACTGGGATTTTTGCCTGATGTACTCGATGATTCCCAGCACGTTGCCTTCATGTACATGTTTTCACCCTGTGACCAAGGGGTGGCAGCATGTCTTGATTACACAGTTCTTGTAGAGCATTTGGCATTTCATGGCTTTCCTAGTAAAGCACCTACCAGCCATTTGTTTCATACTCATCCCTACGCATGAGGCTTATATTCAATTCCTTATTGCTTTTTCTAGGTTTGGTTGGCTTGACGGTAGCTTTCTAACTCTTTTACACCATGAGGGAGAACTACTTGTTTCCAAAATTCATCAAAAAAAGATTCAACAACAGTTATAAATAATCCCATATTCAAGCATAGAGGAGGGACAGGAGAAATTAATATTTCTTCTAATGGAATGTTTTCCTCTTTTCTTTCAAAGGAAAATGAAAACAAATCTGTTCCCCAAACCATTTTGCACTCATACTGGGTAGTAATACAGTGCAGATTATTAAAAATACACACAGGTAATTTAGGCTTGTAAATTTAGAAGGTTTTGAGAAGAGATTTGTGGTCAAATTCAAAAATATGTATTGAAATCCATTTCCTAGTTAGGTGTATAAATACTTATCTTGGATCAGATTCTAACTCACTTATGTGCCTTTGAAAATGTTATGTGTGTTCATTAAATTGTGGGTGTTTGACAGTGATGAAATTTCCTGTGGATGAGTTAAAACATATTCTGAGTCTGTGAGCTACTCTGAATGAAGACATCTAGTGTGCCATAGTATTTCCTGTCAATAGGTAGCTAAAAATGAGAGTAGGATTTGGGCATTGGACACGTGTTAAGACAGAGAAGTGTAGAAGGGAACAGAAGGAAAGCATAGTGGTACAGTTCAGTGAGGTGCTTGGAAGGGTGAATGGGCTGTGGGTTTGTGTAGTAAAAATGCAAATTCATCACAACTTTTCAACCTGTAGGTTGTTTGGGAACTTTCACTTCCTGCGTTCAATTTGAGTTATAGTTACTTCTCAGCTTTTAAGCACTTTCATTTAGAGATCTGAGGGAACTTGTAATGTGGAGCCAGGGAGAGAGGAAGAGAAGGGTCTTCTACACATCCACATTGCAAGCAGTAAGTTTAGGCAAAGCTAATGGACTGTGAGAGGTAATGTGAAAAAGGCCAATATTGTGAATCTCTGCTAATGAAATATTACCAGATTTCTATTGAGTATATTTTTAATTGCTTATCACCGGCATTGTGTAAATTATTTTCCCCTAAACAAGGTGCTTGTTAGTAGAGCTCTGCTATTACAGATTCTTCCATGAGTTGCTGTGTCCATGCTTTTTAAAACTGCATTTAATAGTAGTATTTTCACCTTCAGGTGGAAAATTGGAGGCTGAGTTGACATGTTGTCTCAGACACTGCATCTTAGCTTGGTGGCACAGCCCTGTGAGCTATTGCAATTTCTGGTCCTGGGCTGCTGGGGCTTTAAGACTAGAAGTTATTCCAGTTATCACCAAGTATATTCTTAGAGGTGTAAAACTAATTGTGAAGTCTGACACATTTAAGTCTTTGCTGTTTCTAGCACTCATTGCTGATAGTTTTCATGTGACATTTCAGACGTCTGATGTTTTTCTCTAGCTACTAGAGAAAGGGTTTGGAGCTTTCTTTGAGAGAAGGGAAATTTAAAGCATCCAAAAGGAAGTATAGGAGTATCTTAATACTTTCATTATACAATATTTTGGGGGCATGGCAGTGTTTTGGGTTTTTTTTCTTTTGTTTTCTTTTCTAAATTTGTCAATAGCATCTGCTCTAACATTTCAACCAAATTTTACTCTAGGCAGACATCAAAAGCAAATGCAAATTTCTCCCCAGGCTTGCTATCTTGGATGTACAAAGTTGCATGAAATGGAAAAGCAGCAGTGGGAAATGCCTGGTAACCTCAGTTCTGGTTACACCACAGTTGGTAAAGTGTTTATGACTAAAGTATATATGTGTTCCTTATTTTCCATTAAAATGAGCTCAAATTCTCTAGAAAAGAAAGTAGCTGTGGTATTTTGGTCAGAGGAGAAATGAAACCCATGGAGACTAAGCAATTACAGTTGTTTCTGCAGTCTCCAAGCTGTAGATCTGAAGACATTTGATGAGCAGAGCCAGTAGCAGGTTTACAGAGGACCTCTGTGCCTGCTGCTTTCCTCCCATTGTGGCAGAGGCAGAGGGAGAATAATGTCCAGCATCTGGGCAGCAGCAGGAGGCTTCCTACTGCCATTTCTCCTTTCTCAAGGGTATAAGCAGTTATTTGCAGAGCCCAGTCATGTAGGATTTGTGTCTGAAGATGAACTCAAGAGTTCTGCAATGCCAGAGTGGACTAAAAGAGTTTAGTATTTATAAGGACAGCCTTTGGCAAAAAAAAAAGAGAAGTGTGAACTGCTGGCAGTAGCAAACAAGACATTTATGCTTGTGCCAGGGTTATAGAAAAGCAATCTGGTGGCAGCTGCTGCTGCTGGCTGGCAGGGTAGCAGGTATGGTGGCTCTGGGGTGGCTCTTCCTATTTGATCCCGAGACCTCCCAGTATTTTAAGAGCAATAGAGGCTGCAAGCAGAGCTCAGTTCTTCCTCTCTCCATTTCCCTAGCCTTCTGTCATGGAAGAAAACCATGTTTTGTCTGCACTGTCAGGAAGCCATGAGTCAGTTCTTCCTAACAGGTGGCTGCTAGCAGCCTTATCTCTCTCTGCTCTGGCACCTAAAGATGGATCTCCAAGCAGAAACTTCAGATGGCTCCTCTCCAGCCACATCACAGTGCCATGCCCTCTGGAACTGCAAAATGCAACTTTCAGCTGCTGCCTGTCTCCCTTGCTCTCCTCTCAGGATAGGCAGGTTGAGTTTTCTTGTATTCCAGAGGAACACAAGGAGCCTTGAGCAGATAGGAAAGAGGATGTTTGGATCTGCTTTAAATAGTGCTTGACCTCTTGCATAAGGGACTGATTGTCCCAAGATAAGTTTATTGCATACATAGCTCTGAGATTTGCACATATTGCTCATGGGATTATGTTTCATGTGACTGTAGAATCCTATCTTTATTTGTCATTTTTGCTAAATCCCTCCTCATGTTTCTGGGTAATCTATATTAAGTAGGGTTTGTCTTTGGTTTTGTTTTTCTTTTTTCCTTTAGGTGCCAGAAAAGAAAGGTAGTATTTAAAAGATCAAACATCTATTGCACTGTTGATAGGGAAGCTGAAGAAATCAACAGTGGTGTTGCTATAGAGACATAAATGTTTTGTATTTCCACTTTTACTAGTCTTCCTGCTAGGCATACTAAATGTAAGCACTTCATTGATACAGTTCCTCTCTTTGTCCTGTAGAAACTTTTTTTTTTTCAATTTGAGTGTTTGGAATCCTAGATACTAGAAGAGGAACTTGGGGAAAAACAGTAAAGCTGATATAGTGCTTCACAGTGATGTCTGTAATAAAGTGGGTGCTGTTGAAGCAGCCTCTTTGTACTGTTGTAAACCGTAGCACAAACAACACTTGTCAAAACACATACAGTGCTTCACTGCAAACAAAAGCAATTAATAAAGGCTGATGGAGCCAAAATTTAGGAACACAGTATCCAATCTATTGCACTTGCCTTGTTTATACTCTGTGTTTGAATTTGGTGTGCTTGGAAGAGGCTTCCTCAAGGAGTGGGTAATTCTCACTAATTTCTGGGCATGTTTCTGTACCTTCTATTTGACCTGGCATGGATCTGAGGTAGAGCATTAGAGTGACCATTAGAGAAGTCTTGCCATTCCTGGGTCTGCCACTGACCTGCTGCACAACCTTCAGCTAGTTGTTTATCTCTGTGGGGCAGGACCTGCATCTGTTGCATACCATGAAAGAATCAAGGCCATGACTTAATCTGTGGCTTTGCTGTCATGATATGGAATTAAGTAATTTCTGCTTTTGGCCTAAAGCTTTGGGCTAAAAAGAACCCATAGAAACATGAGATTATTAGTAATTAGCAGTGTGGTCATTAATTCTGACAGTGGCAACATTTGTGGGAACATTGCTAATAAGCAAAACAGGCCCTGATTGTGCTCGCTTATGGTGGACTAAAGGTCTCTTTCATTACAATGTTTCACAGGCAGTGCCAGGAGCTGAGAATCACTCTAATGTACATTTTTCTTTTAGCTAAGAAAAGCTAATAAGCATCTGTAGTTTTGAAAGTGTCAGATTGAGCCAAAGTGCATGCAATTAGATAAGGATAATGTAGCAGATAATAAGAAGATACATGGTGCTGCATGAACAGTTATCAGGCTCTTGTGCTTTGGCTGCTAAAGCACTATGTGTCATATAAAAGAAAGTGGTGGTTGGTTGAGAGAAAACATGCCACAAGTTGTCAGAGGTGGAAACGTGATCTAATGTGATGAAGTGACAAGGTTAGTCCTGGGGGAGTATAAACTTGCATGTCAGGCTCTTGATAGATTGAAGGGTTGTCTGGGTTAAAAGTTGTGTACTTGGGAAGGTGGGAAAGGCCACTGAGGGGAAAAAAGGAAGCACATGTGGAAAGGAAGATGGACAGAATGGAGTCATTTGTGGTTGCTGTCTCTAAGGTTTCTTTTTTCCCCTCTCTTCAAAGACTCTGTCTTATGTGTGTGATGTCTGGGCTACTCCAGCTATTGTAGTGTATTAAAACCTTTCTGGGGCAACTCCTTTGCCCAAAAGGAGATGCAGCCATGATACACTGATTAAAAGGCTAGATGTGAATCTTCAAGCAGCGTCCTCAGTTTAATTTGGTACTGGGGGAAAGAATGAGGCAGACTCCAAAAGCAAGAGAAAACAGCAAAAGGATATGAAACAGTGAAAGGGAAGAAGAAAGAGGAAAGCTATGATGCACAGAACTGAATGCCAGCTCTGATACTGGAAGCCAAGGAATTTTGCTTCAAATTTTTTTTTTGCTGTAAGGCAAAATATTTCTTGTGGCTGAGACAGAATAGTCCACATTTGCCCTCTTCCTCCTACTTAGCCCAGTCCTGGAAATAGCTCTGTGTAGGACAGATTCTCCCTAATCTGGGGGGTGATTATTTTTTTGGTCCCATATTTTTTTCCAGAAATGTCTTTCCCACTTTTATCCCACCTGTGTTGAAGTGTTCTGATGTCCCCAGAAGGGAGAGCTTGGAAGTCATTTCTCCTAGGTTTTGGTTCTACGATAACTTTTGCCAATACTTTTTCTATTTAATACATGTATAAAATACCTGGCAGGAAAGATGGTTGTGCATAGGTCTCATCCTCTCCTCTTCTGTCATGTCTATAGGCAGATATACTGTCAGTAGTTAATTAGTGACCAATTATTTAGTGTTACAACTGCAGTCTCAGAAAATAGAATACTATCCTTATGAGAAGTTTACACTGTGGATAACAAATGCAATGTGTGCGTTTTTGATGTAACTTCAGCCTAGATTAATGGTGTTTGTATTACAGGGTTGTACAGAAGTTTGATAACAGGTGTTTGGAGAGGTCTCAAGGAGAATCTCCTTATAACCTCAGGCTTTAACTTACTGATGGGAGCTGAGAGTTTCCTGTGCTATTACCATCCAGTGTAGTCTGCATTTCTACATTGCATGACATGGTTGCAGTTACATTGCTTTTCAGGCTGAGGCTTCATCTTGCCTGAGTACTTTACCATTGTGCGTAGCTGCTCACCTAGGGAATCTGTCACTGAAAAGCGTATTTTCTGTACCCCTCACTTCTTGCATTAGGTCATTCTGTAACACTGTTGTCCAGGTCTATCAAGGTGGGTTTGTGAGAATGGAGTTCATGTTTCAGGCTTGGATCAGGTTTCTGGTAAGAAAGCTTTCAGAAAGTGTCACAGAAACATTCACTGTCTGTGAGTGTTTAAGTTCATGGTGGGTTGAAACTCTCTTCATGTGAATGTTCAGAGAAGTTCACACAGCACAATCAAAAATTCAAAACCTGTGTACACATGGCCAGAAGTATTACTTTTGGTTGGTTTTCCAGTTCAGTCAGTAGCATGCTCTTCAGTAAGCTGTTCATCTTCAGGCACTGGGCAGGGTTCTTCACAAGAGAGGAAACCAGCTGTCTTCTGTCATGCTGGAGCATCAGAGAAATACTGGTTTTTTTTCTCCCAGATACAAGGATGCTCACAGCAACTGCACAGCTCTACAATGGCTCTCCTCTTTGGATAAGCTAGAAACTAGTAGCTCATGGCGCTGGAGAGAGAAGGCGAAGGTTAAGAGCAAGGTTAAAGCCAGTTTAATCCCACTCTAAATCTGCGTGTGAAATCCCTCCAATAACAACCATGTTCCTTCTGTTTCTTCCCATCCATGCTAAGCTGAAGCTCTTCTGGAAATGGGCTTTTGGCAGATAGTATAATGCTATTGGGCTGGAAAGATATGTAAGAGTGCCATAGTCAGCTTTTTAACTGTGCAATTTAGTAGAAAAAGTAGGGAGAAGCAGTGTGAATCAGTGAATTGACTTTGCTCTGAAAGTTCCACAGGAGGCTCCTCTTTTGCCAGTCCAATCTGAAAAACTAATTTAATTTGAAAACATCATTCTGCATTTCTTTCACCTGATCTTGATTGATGATGAGCTATAAAATTTCTCAGTGGTCCACTGGAGTTCAATAGATGAGAATTTCCTAACTTCAGGAAATGATTATAAGCAAGGCTTCTGATAACTCAACTGCAGACTTCAGGTGCCTTTATGAAAGGTTTGGTGAGCATTGTTTGAATCATAGAATGGTTTGAATAGGAAGGGACCTTTTAAAGGTTCTTTAGTCCAAACTCCCTGCAGTGAGCAGGGACATCTTCAGCTAGATCAGGTTGCTCAGAGCCATGTCCAGCCTGACCTGGAATGCTTCCAGGGATGGGGCAATCTTTGCCAGTGTTTCACCACCCTCATTGCAAAAAACATTTTCCTTCTATCTAGTCTAAATCTCTTTTAGTTTAAAACCATCATCCTTTGTCTTGTTGCAACAGAACCTGCTAAAAAGTCTGTCCCTGTCTTTCTTATAGGCCTCCTTTAAGTACTGGAAGGCTATTATAAGATGTCCCTGGAGCCTTCACCTCTAGGCTGAACAACCCCAGCTTTCTCAGCTTGTCTTCTCAACAGAAGTGTTCCAGCTCTCTGATCATTTTTGCAGCCCTCTTATGGACCCAATCCCACAGGTTCATGTCCTTCTTGTGCTGAGAGCCCCAGAGCTGAACACAGTAGTCCAGGTGAGGTCTCACCAGAGCAGGGTAAAGGGGCAGAATCACTTCACTTTACCTGCTGGCCATGCTGCTTTGGATGAAGTCCAGGATACAGCTGGCCTTCTGGGCTGCAAGTGCACATTGCTGGTTCATGTCCAGTTTTTCATCCACCAGTACCCCCATGTCCTCCTCCACAGGGCTGTTCTCCATCTCATCGTCCCCCAGCCTGCATTGATACTGGAGATTGCCCCAACCCTGGTGCAGGACCTTGCACTTGGCCTTGTTGAACTTCACAATGTTCACACAGGCCCACTTCTCAAGCTTGTTCTGGTGCCTTTGGATGACATCTCATTCCTCTGGAGCGACAACTATGCCACTCAGATTGGTGTTGTCTGCAGACTTGTTGAGGGTGCACTCAATCCCACTGTGTCATTGATGAAGATATTAGACAGTACTGGTCCCATTTCTGAGGAACATCACTTGCCACCCATCTCTATCTGGACACTGACCTGCTGAGTGGCAGGTTGCTGAGATAGATATTAATTGAGCTGAAGACTAATGAAATGCAAGGCTTTATGTTTAAAGTAACTTAAAAAGAAAATGATAGTGCATCACAGAATCACAGAATATTAGGAGTTGGAAGGGACCTCAAAAGATCATCTAGTCCAACCCCTCATCAGGATTCCCTAGACCAGGTCACACAGAAGCACATCCAGAGGTTTTTCTGCTTTACCACAGTGCTGAGTTGCTGAATTGTATAGGAATTAATGTCTGTAGCAGTGATGAGTGAGGTCTGTGTGGCTGATTTTGGCAGCAGCCCACTCCAGTGTTTTTCTTTAACCCAGTGCCTTGAATAGCACTGGAAAGCAGAACAAAGTAGATTGGTTTTATGTGTACTGCCTGTATCTCATCTAGAAAACTCATCTCCTCCAGCATGTTGTGTCATACACCAGAAAAAACAAATCCACTTGCATCAAATGTTTGTGAGTGATGAGCTATTTCAGGACTGTTCTCTACTGTTCAAAGCATTTCTACAAGCAGAAGAAGAATGATTGATTGACTCATTGCAAAAACCACATTGGGCATTAGGGACTGCCTTTCCTCTCTCCCTCTCCCCCTTTTATACAGGCTGCCTGTGGCTTTCCAAACAGAGGAGACAATGTGACTATTTCTGTTTCATTTTTCTGTTCCATTTGTTCTCATGAATGCCAGGTAGAGGCTTGCTGAGGGGTAACTGGCCAATCACTTATGTGAAAACTAAGCCTTTTAACAGCAGTTTGGATACCCCAAATTTCTAAGACTGAGTGAATAAATCTGGGGTCTGCTTTTAGTCAAATAGCTTATTGGAGAGTCTGTCTATTGATGTTGCTAAACTTTCTGATGAAAACTTAGAACAAATGTCATAGTGCTTACTTTTTTTGCTTCCCCTGGAGCTCAGAGCACTCCAGAAAGGTACAGTGCCAAAATCTGGTCTTTACTTCACAGTGACATAACCTTCAGGATTTCTAAATGTAAATCCATGAGCTTTCTAAGAGGGTAAGAGACTTCTTATACTTGATGACTGTTATCTCTTATCAAAGCAGGAGATTAGAACTTTTTGTGACTTGATCTCTTCCCTTTGCTGGTAATGGTTGAAATGAAGAACCTGTCTGTCCTCAAGATATCTACCTGGGAGAAAGTTTCATCATCAGACCCAGGCACTCCCTAATCTAATTCAGATGGAGCAGTTATTTTTCCCTTATTGTTGTAGAATTGTATGTTCTTGTTTCACCAAAGTGCTTTGCTCTAGCATTTCTCCACAGAGTTCTTTACAGAGAGTACCTTTGCTTATCTCCATAACAAAGATTGCAAAGGAAAGCCTATGGCTGAGAAGCTATTGTAAGAATATCAGACAATTTGTTTTGCGTTATAGGACTGCTATAGTGTAATCTGAATGTAAACTATCTCCAGGTTATGTGAGTTGTGGACCTGGATATCTGAAGAGAATTTGGTAGCTTAATACATCGAAATTATTGAGAGAACAAGCTCAGAGTTTGAACTACCTTGCTGGATATTTCCCTTTTTTAATATAGGAGATCTCTAGGCCACGTGAGTGGTGCTGTTAGTGTGGCAGAATTGTCCAGCTGTCAGCACTCAAGTCCATCAAAGTCTCTGTGAATCAGAAACAGGCAGAGAAATAGTTCACTTCATCTAGGAACACATCAGGTGCCCTCCAATGGCTTACTGAATTATGTGGGTTCAATGTGGGTTTAACATGCATTGGAAGGTTTGAGTCCATTAGAAAACACCAGTTACTTTAGAAACCACCTAGAGGAGGCAAAACTGCTCACTTGCTTTGTGATACTTCAGCAGCTGTGGCATTCATCAGGTGAGAAGTCTTGCTTTTGTTCTCAGCCTTCTTCAAAACCTCATCTTCCAGGATGAGCTCTTGGCTCTTGCTGCAGACTCAGAAGGGCTGTCCTCTCTCTTGCCCTTTTGGGACACAGATGAGCTGGAAACTGAGGGAAAGCGAGTATGGTTGTGTGGTGCTGGGAAGAGCTTTGAGATGTAAGGCTCTTCTTCTCAGCAGGTGATGTGTGTAAAAAATGCCCAAGAAGGGCTACCACACATGCCAGGCAATTCCTGTTAGCTTCATCCCCTTAGTACCCCTATGGCTGATTTTTCAAGCTCACAGTGAGCTCAACATGTTGACAAGGTAGGAATGGCAGTGCCTGGCTTGTAAGCAGCAGGGTCTTTTATTGTGTCTGGCCCTGAGCACTTTTGAAAATGTGATCAGTGGCACAGACTTGTTTAAAACTAGTGCAGCCACTTCAACTAAAACAATGAAAGACATACATGTGAAGATATTTAATGTAGCAAGACTACTTCAAATTGTGAAGGAGTGCTTTGAGTGCTCAGGACAGCAAATATCTATGTGGTGGGAATTGCCAAAGTAATCTCCAGTTTTCTGTCCCAGCAGCAGAGGGAAAGCATGTTGCACATGAACAGTAATAAGTCAGGAAGCACCATGGCTGTAGAATGTGACTGGGAGATAGAAAACTGGCTTCTGTTCCTATATACCATTTAATTTTTCAGGAGCTTTTAAATCCCTGTGTGATACTGGACAGATTTTCCAGAAGATTTTGGTTATGAAAAAAAGCTGTCTGATATTATTTCTACAGTACTGTTAGGATGAAGCATTCTTATGATATCCAATAATCTTGCTGGTGCTTTCTAGTCTTGATGGTTTTTCTAAGCCCTGGGCTAAGAGGGCATAGTGATGGAAATGATTCACCCAACAAAATGCCCAAACTCTGAAGCATTAAAACTCCTGCCTTTTTTTTTCTACTTCTCAAGATAGCTAAGACCAGGGAGTGCAGCTTATACTGCTTGAAAGTGCTAATATATGTTGAAGAGTCAGGATTTTCATGGCTATTTGAGCTGGAATTTCACACACCACCAAACATACAGTTAATCTAAATCAGTGTCTCCCCAGGGCCATGTCTCCCCAGGGGATGAGCTTCTCTTGTGCCAAAGCTATATGCACATGGCCCAGTGGAAGAGCTGAGGCTAGCACAGGCACTGTGTTGAGCTGATGCAGTGCCAGACTTCAGCTGCTGCTCACTCATATTTGTCACTAATTTATCTACTGATTACTCACATGGCTGTAAATCTTCCAGTTGCTAATAGAGGTTTTTCAAGGCACCTTTATCTATCTCTGCATGGTATTGCAATGTACATCAGAGGAATCATCACCATATCAGGCACTCTAAAAATACAAACAGTGCTGGACTTAAAAGTTACTAATGAATCTCTTCATTCAACTTTTTCTTGATTTCATTACTCAAGTTTCCTTGTGTGCCTTGTGTTAGTCTTTAAATAATTGCACATCATTGTGTTGGGTTGGTTGGTTTTTTTTTTTGCCCAGCACCCCTCTTCCCATGCTCACAGTGATTTAATGAAAAGCTCTTCAACATTTCATTTTCTCCTCATTGTCTAATGTATGACCCTAGGCCTTAATCTGCATTCTTCAGATGCTGTTTAATTTTCTCATGGGCTCTTCACCAGCATTTCCTGCCACTGTATTTGAATGTGTCTCTAAACCTAGTGAATTTGTTTTCACAGGACAGCTGCTGAGCATGAGGAGTTTATTCCCATTCCATAGATAGCAAACTGAGGAACAATTTTTAATGTTTTGAAGATACTTTGATGTGGGGACTGTTTCTGTGCAAAGCACAAGTCTGTGATCTCAGTGACAATGCTGACCCTCAGCATTTCTCCAAATAGTATCAGAAGTCCCAAAGGTAAAGATTTGTGAAGTAGATAACACTGTAATGCTCACTTAGCAGAACTCAGCTTTGATGTTTTCCAGCATCACAGAATCTGGTTGTATGAGAGACAGGGAAATCATCTGTCTTCAGAGTGTCAGCCCACTTGCTTAGTCATGAAACTGTCCTTCCTCTTTCTTTCCAGCTCAGTGCTTCACTTGCTACATGCTGTTTCTTTTCAGCCATGCATGTCACCATGGGCTCTGCTAATTCTCCCTCATAAGGCTAATGGCCTTTGTAGTGGAAAACCCTGTGTGCTTGAAGACAAGGCTAAGTTTAAATTACATTAGGCTAGATCAGCCCTATACAGACCTCTGATACTGATCTGTACTTAGTTTTAAAGCAAGACTTGTAGGGAGAAATAATAGCTTTTATTATGGTAACTGATCTTGTGGGTAACTTTCAAGTGCATGAGCCCTTCAGATCTGAAGCCTTTCCACTTACATCAGTTGACTTAATGACACTTCCTCCAACAAACCCATCTCTTTTATGTGCTCAGACCACTGGGTCTACAGAAGCAGCTACATCTTAAAAAAGCAAGCAGGAAAACAAGAGATGACATATGACAGCAAAGAGAGTCTCCAGTGATTCATCAGTAGGTTAGAAGTAGGGAGAGTGTGACCAAAGACTATTGAGTTAATGGAGGACCTGAGAACAGTTTTGTTTTCATCCTTTCTATGAATCATAGTGAAAAGGAAATCCATCCATCTCTTTTAGCCTAGTGAAGGCTATAGGAAGGTGTTTGTACAGGGAATGCTGCACTTCCTTTGCTTATGGAATAAGGACAGCTGTTGCCGCCAGGGCTGTGTGGCAGATATTGATGGAGCCAGGACCTTGTCTCATCCTGTTCAGGCATGGTCCAGCAGTGCATGGAGTATTGGTGCTGGTTGTGACTGAAAGGCATCTTCCAAACTGCAAAGTGTTACATGAGGTTGAATTTTTCTGAATTGAATCTGTTGAATAGCTGCCAGGCACCTTCCTTCTGCAGGTCATGACCTTTTGTGAAATATGCCTGTTTGAGCTGAGGAATTGTTGGAGATAAAGTGTAGTCAGAGAAAAATATCCAGTCTGATCTGAGCATGCCCCAGTGACTGAGAATCTGTCAAGGTGTTTAAGTCATGCAGTCGTTAATCACTTTGCTCTTAACTGTGTGCCTCATTTTTCACCTGAAGTCACCTGAATTTGTCTGGCTTCAGCTTTCAGGCATTGATCTCTGCTGGGAGGCTGAAACCCTTCCTATCATGCAGAATATATGGCAGGGGAAGAAAGTAGTGCTTGATAAATGCAAGTCTGTGCAATGTCACTTCCTTTTTTTTTTTCTTTTTTAACTTTTCCTGCCTTTGACATTTAATGTCAGAAAAAACCCCTCTACTTGCTTCTGCAAAGGCTTGGAATGGAATTGTTGTAACTGTGGAGCTAGATCTGCAACTCCTGTAGGTGTAGCTATGTCCCATAAAAGGTTGTTTTGACCAAGTGCCATTAGGAGTTTAGTTTGGCAGCACAAGCATCACTGTGGGGTCTGTATGGCTGCCAGAGGCAGCAAGTTTGTGTTTGCATGGCTGACCTTGCTGAACTTGCTGCTGGGACTTAACTGCTCCAGGGACCTGAACTTGCTAGAACAAAGTAATTGTGAGCTGCAGTCTCCTATCACTGGCTATGAAGATATATTGTGTTTCTTAATTTATTTCTCCCTGATCCATATCTCTTGTCATGAAATTCAAATTAATTCTTACCACTTAGGAGTCAGCAAATTGCCTGTTTATTGTCTATGGAACTGATCAGAATGGAAATGCAGTGGAGTGATATCACTGAAATTTGAATAAACAAGCTCACTTCTGGCAGTGTTTGTCATAGTTTTAACAGAAAACAAAAGTTTAGAATGCACTGCTCTTTAAAATCATGATAAAATATGTAAAAAAAAAAAAGAATAATCTGCTTGAACATTAGAGTCTGGTTATGTGGAAGAACTGAGCTCTGCAGGGCTTTGGCATTTAAGTATCTCTGTGGAGCTGGCCTAGAATCTTGCACCTTGGGCACTAAAATGATGGATTCATGGCTTGTGTGTGCAGACTCCAAATGAAATTCAAGGATAAAAGAAAGAAAAAGGGGCAGAAGAATAAGTTAGAAGTTCTCTTGCCCAGAATATACTGTAGGTGTATGTTGAAATACAATGTCCTACTGAAAGGAAAAGCAGAGGCAAACCCACAATAATAGTGGCAAAAGTACTAAGAGAATAAGCTGGGAATATGTGCAGAAAAAATATGACAGCAGCCACTGCTGATGCACAGGGAGCCATTAGTTTCTCCTTTGTGTTGAGAGATTATGAGGGTAGATGGTAAACCAACCTGGATAACTTTTGAGTATGGTTAAATTGAAGTTCACAGCTGCTGGAGAAGGTGATTGGCAGAGATCTGATGCTCTACCAGATACATCTGCAGATCCTTAGCACTGCAGCTATCACTGGTTTTCCTGGTGTGTTAAGTTCTGCTGGGCAAAATATTTTCCAGAAGTTCATAACACGGCTGAAGTGATGAGGAGAGATGAGACCAAGGAGGTTATCTTCTACTCTTCCAGAACAGGCTTTTCTCCATAATACATTCTTGTGTTTGTCCAGTTTGACTTCAAATTATTCAAAGTATGGGCATCCCTGAAGTAACCTGCTTCATAACTAGAATCAAAATGAGCCCCTTGGTTCATGGAACAAAACCCCGATGCATGCCTCCAAGAGAAAGAATATTAGCTGAGTGTGAGCAGGCTGGAAAGCTCCTCCTGTGTGTCTTCCCAGCTGCCTAAGGCTGAAGACATTTCTGTGCCCAACTGCATCCCTGGACTTTCCATACAAAGGCATATAAACTTCTGGTACATGTGTACCAGCATCCTGGGGCAATGAACTTCACAGTTCAGCTATCTGCTGTTGGGAAGGGAAAAGAACAAAATAAGTCTTTTGTAAGACGAAGAGCATTGCTATTCCTTCACACCTGAACCCTGACATCCTCTCACACTGCCAGCCCTAGCTCTGCAGTGGAGACAGCAGTCCTGTAATTCCACATATGACCTGGTCAGCCTCTATCCCCTTTCTTTCTGAGATATCAGTGAGGTAATTATTTTTTGGGGGGCACAGTGGAATAGTTTCCTTTATGTTCTATCTCAGTATATCAAGGAACAGGTCTTCCCCTCTGCAGTCTAAATTACTGCCTAGCAAAGTAAGAGAAACAGGGACTGACAGAGGCTGACCTTGTGTCCAGTCAGAGCAAACCATGGGCACAACACAATAAATTTGCCAAACTATTCTGAGTGAGAAGTGTGTTGATATTTACCAGCACAGTGAAGAACTCAGCTGGTGTCCCCAGGTGAGGGTGAGTAGCAAAAGTCTGGATACTCTGAAGGTCTCTGGATTGCATTAACAGTGTGTTTCAAGATACGTGGTGTAGGGAGTAGAGATGGGAGAGGGCAAATGAGATTTGCTATGAACTTAAGGTTCTGTTTCCCAAGAAGGTGTATGTGAACCCAGCTTTGCTGCTTCTCTTGTTCTCATGCTGTGAGTTTGTGTTGAAGTGGAGAGAGAAAGCACCAGTCTCTCCAAAGCAGTGTGACACAGACTTGACTTTGATTTTTAGGTCCCAGTTGAGAATTGTGTAAAACTCACATAAGTTTCAAGCTGCTATAAAGGTTCTCCAAACTTCCAGGGAAAGAGGGGGAGATAAAAGAAAAGGAAAACAAACTGAAGAAGAGAGAGTAAGTGACAGTGCACAGAAAAAGGAGAAATGAATAGATACGTCTCTTTGCTTTTCATCCAAGTGGCTTTGCCACTGGGCTGGCATGCTTGTGCATTGTAATGCATTTTTCAAACTATGTGGTGATTTGAAGCCATGTCTGTTATCAGAGACTGGAATAAAAGTAAAAAAGCTGTCTGCCTTCTGCCCTGAAATTCACTCTTTGCCCTGTCTGCAAGCCACTAAGCCACAATCAAAATAGCAAGAACAGGATGTGTCACTGGAATGAAGATCACAGTGTTCCCTCAAACCCTCTGGTTGTGCCCTCCAGGGACCCTGTGGCATAAGGTAAGCCCTGCCTATGGCTGGTATCCCTTGGGTGTTGATGTACAGGTAAAAGGCCTTAAAAGCATAGCCAGAGATTTATGGCAGGAGCAGATGAGGAGAGAAAATCAAGAAAATAAAGCAAGAGGCAGAACTGGAGGCAAGACAATTACAAGTAAAGTGCATCTTCTTTTTTCTTGCACCTTCTTGAGTACTTTAATACAGGGCTCAGCATTGTCAGTAGTTAAGAAATGTTCTCTGTCTCCAAGCCATTCAGCATGTGTTCAGTAAATCAACAATTTGATGATCATTACAGCAGCACAAACCCTCCTTTGCCCTGGCATTCCCATCTACAGTAGGTGGATTACATGAATGGATGAAACCACTTTGCATGTACTCTAACTGCGTATTCAAGGCCTAAGCTACTCTCTACATTGGCTGTTTTGGCCCCTTTGCCATACAATTTCAGTCCTAATTTTTAGGAGACTGGTCCCACACATAAAGATTTTTGAAGATCATAGATTTTTTGAGTTGCTTCCTCAGGTATCATCATCCTCAAAGCATTTGACAGTGACAGAGCCCATTTCCCTGGCTACTAAGATGATTTATCCTCCTGCTGTGGAATCTTTCTGTAGAAAACTACTGAACTCAGCTGCCCAACCTTATAGTAACAGCTACTTATATGGCAGGGTGCTCTGGATTCTCCCACTGTTCCAAGTGCTAGTTGTGCTCCATGTTTGCTGGTTCTCTGGCACCTGTTAACTTGATGACACCTCTTTAGCTCCATAACAGATCTGAGCCTCTTCAGTGTCACACTGAGTTATTCTGAATCTGTGCCTACATCTACCTCAGGCATCATCTGTCCTGCCCCTTCCCGCAGAGACCCACCTAACCCTTGTGTTCCATGTGCAGCTGCTGGAAGCCAGCTTGCGCATGCTGCCTCCTAGACTCAGGGACTGGAGCTCCAGTCCTTCTGGTTCAGCAGAATACCCACCCTCTCACAATTTGCTGATTTAAGCATGTGCTTAAAACTGAGCATATGTAAGGGCTTTGCTGAGTCAGGGTAAGTGAGAGCAAATTGCTGTGCCATGAATAACAATGTAAGCCAGAAAAGATTTTTAAGGACACCATCAGCTTGAAAATCACATTCTGCCTGAATATTGTATCTCTTCTAATTAGCAGTAGCCCTGTGACTGAGAGAAAGTAGCAGGGCATTAAATGTCTCTTCTCTTGGGCTGAGATTTTTTCTCTTGATTATGCTTTGAGCTCTGTTGTTCTTTCTGCTTTATTTGTTTTTTCATGTCTGCTTTGCCTTCTTCTGGTGCAAGATGGCCTTGCTCTTGCATGTGGCACACTGCTTGCCTTAGGCTGTGCAGAGAGGCACATGCCTGGAGCAGCAGCAGGAGGACTGCTGCTGTTGGGTTTCTGCAGGTGTCTGGCTTTCCCAGTGAATCCTCTGGAGGTAGAGGAACAGCCCTGCTCACTTGCATGGGAGGCCTGAGGAGTGAGAAGTCAGCTTCCATTTCACTGAGCAATAGTGCTTTTCTCTCCCTAGCTCTGTTGCTGGATGAGAGTTGATTTGCTTTCATTTTTTAGGTCTCTCGTGGCAATAATGGGAAACTGAAATGAATAAAATGTCAGCTCTAGTGCTGGGTTGGGAGCAGAGGGCAAGTTCTGGGGCAGGGTAAAACTTGCTTTTCACCCCTTTGCTGGGGCAGTTTCTAGGTTCTCCACTGTGTGTCATCATGTGGCCTCACAGGCATTTGTGTCCCTGGCAGAGGATGGAGAAGACAGGGTGTCTTTTGGCTGTGGTGTCAGCTTAATACCTTCTGGAGGTATCTTTATAGCTACAGTGTTACACCAAGGGACAAGGGGGTCTTGCTACAATGCGAGCAATAAAAATGGAGTTAACTAGTTTTTCCAGCTGTTTCCAGTCTTTCAGCTATTGTCCAGTCCCAGTGTTCTGTGGGTCACCTGGAGCCTGTATTCAAGTCTACTCTGCAGCTTGACAACTGCCTCTTCCTCTGCAGTGCAGCTCCCGGCCTGGGACCAGCAGGTTGTGGCGTGGAGCCACTGGGGAAGGTAGAAATTGTGATTTATGGGCCCCTCCCCTGCATTTCTACCTGCCTGTCCAGATGTGTCTCAGCATGACAAGCTTTGTGCCAGGTCTTGTTGCTGCCTAGCAATCTGGGGAGGGGAGGAGGTGGAAAAAAAGCACTGAAAATTCTGGTAACTCCTCAGTTTTGAAAGAGAAACACAGTGTGTGCACCTGGCAGCTCTCTGCAGTCTTGCCAGTGCCTCAGCAAACTCTGGCCCCTGAGCTAAAAATCCAGTGACCTACTGATCTCTGCCCCTCAAGAGCTATTTTGGTTTTGATGACTGATAGGATTTTGGTTTATAGCAACCATAAAGTTGCTGCAACCACATAATTTTTTGCACAATGGGAGGGAGATATACACTTTATATAGTTTAGATAAAAACCTATTTTTGTGCTAACTTGATGCCTTTTTAGAAAAATAACTTAGCACAATAGCTTTAAATATAGCTGTTGAATATGAAGTCTATAATAAGGCTTTTGACAAAGACCATGTGCATATCTGGATTTCAAAGTTTTCCCATTGTTGGTGGAAGGCTTTGATTTCTGATTGTACAAATGCAGTAAGTTTAGGACCCTGATTATGCCAATCATTTATTGTCTCTGTAATTTTTTGGACCAGTCTTGCCTGGTGTCACAGTGACTTCATAGCAGCAGTAGCCAGTGTGTGAAATGTGTATCTCATCTTTGCAAGTGTGGAGTAAGAGATGGGCCAAGAATGTTCTTCTGTACAGCAGCCTAACTGGCTTTGACATTTGCTCTTTCAGTGGCAGAATGATGAGGCTGATCAATAGCTGTGCAGGACTGTGGTCAGTCTGGTAAGAGTGATTGTTTTCATGGAAGATAAGGGGTGAATATGTCACATTGTCTATGTACATAGTGCACAGTGGTCCTTAGGGGAGGTGATACAAATATTTCTCTAAAACAGAAGTAAAGAAAAAAATACTTCTTACAGAGACCTTAAGAGGAAATGAATTAAAAAAATCCAAAGCATGCAGTTGAATGGATTTTTACTTGCAGTTTTCATTGCAATCCATGTGCAAATAGGCAAAAACCCCCAAATGTGCATATATGTGTGGCACTAATGGCATTTAGTCAGCAGAGGGCAGGGTTTGCTGAGTAGAAGTTCCTTCTGCAAGAGAAATAAGGCTCAGGAGGAGCTACAGAGCCCTCGAAGAGGAATTCTGAAGATGTCAGTGCATCAATACTTACATTACCACCACTCTGCTG
The DNA here is from genome assembly GCA_013399015.1 of Galbula dea. Classification (NCBI taxonomy): domain Eukaryota; kingdom Metazoa; phylum Chordata; class Aves; order Piciformes; family Galbulidae; genus Galbula; species Galbula dea. The sequence continues at coordinate 2,214,508 of VWZX01010527.1, forward strand.
TCCCCCAAACACGCTTTAATTCAGCTGTTCTCAGTTTTAGCTTTGGCTTTCTTACTTAAATCTGCTGGAAAAGAAAATATAATTCTTTCTGTGTTTCCACCTATAGCATAGTACTTTCTCTTTGGTTTACTTAAGCTGTTTAGGATATGAGTTTTGTAGGTTCAGGGACTATGTTTTAATTTTCATAAATCATAAAATTGCCATATTCTCTCTTTTGGAAAAATGTTAAAATAGTGGCAGAGTTCAACAAAGTAAAATTGTAATACAGAAAGAGTCATGGGGATTTTTCTCTGAGATGAGGTCAGGAAAAAGCCAGAAACTCTGGCAGGAAGGAGTTTCATTGCAGTGATCAAGAATAAATTGAGAACTTTCTTGTCCTAGTATAGTAATAAGTACCAGACAAAAAGGTTGGGGAGCATATTAACTATGTTGTTAGGTTTTTTTACCTGAATCAGTGATAAAGACATTTGAAACTTTAAACCTTTCAGACTGGGAGTGGCAAATTGTTGAGTTATTTATGTGATCTGATACTGATATATTAATAACTAAGAAAGTGCTGCTAATGGTTCAGACATACCTGATACAGAAGGGATAAGAGAATTAGCTCCTGTAGCTCTTTTAGTTTTCTTGGTTGTTCTGATGAGAGCTGTTCCACTGAGATGCCACTGCTCTGCTCCAAATAAATAGCAAGAAACGTGGGGATAGTCAGATCCTTGGAGAGGAATGAATAGTTTGGAATAGTCACATCCTCAGGGGGAATGAATATTTTGCCTGGGAGAGGCTAGTCCTTTTGAGGACCCTCTTTTAGGCATCAGCTGATGTTCTGAAACTGTGACCTTCAACCAACAACATTCTCTTAACCTGACAATATAGAAGGATTTGAGTAGGAAGGAGTTAATTGGTTCATCATTAATAGTTATTTCATTTGCAGAGGTGAGGACAGTGTGATGTCTAAGCAGAGAATCAGTAAGATGTACCACATGGTGACTGTCTGGAGTTCTGGAAGGTCCTCAACTCCCACCCACTGACTGTGCTGATGTGGTTTGTTACCTTAATGCTTGAGATAGTCACTAGTGAATTCAGTCTGTAAAATAGGGAGGGCTCCAAACACCATTTTCTAGGTGGTGAATTGAAGGAAGAAAAGACCAAGAGTGTTGCCTGTGCTGGCTGTGGAAGCCTGTGTCTCCAGAAGGAGTTAACCCCAAATTCCAGGCTAACACTTCTGGCCATGGTCCATCCTCCCTTCCTGCAGCTTTTGCCACTTATTATAGATTTATTATAGATTTACCATTTATTATAGATAAGGATTGTTTTTCTTCTCTCTGGCTTTCTGAGCAGTGAGACTCTTGCAGAGGCCTGCTCATGTCTCTGCTGCTCATACCTATGTTTTTTTAGCAAAGTATAAGCAGGTTAAAGCTGAGCTAAAAAAATACTTTTTTAGAATCAAACTTTGCTGGAAAGTTGATTTCAGAAGTAAGTTGTGGATTTGTTAGACATGTTCAGATTAATGTGCACTGCAGTGCAGTGAATATTAAAGGAACTGTCAAGAAGGAAAGTCTGTGTACAGGATAAATTAGGACTCTCTAGGGATTAAAAAGATGTAGGATTTTTTTTAAGTGGCTAGCCTCCTATTGAAAAATAATGAGTAGTTTCCATAGCAACCTCACTTTCACAGGGTGCACACATACTGGAGCAACATAAAAAAGAACAGTATCAAAGAAGGAATAAAACTGAGCTGTGCTATTTGGATTTTAAAAAATATTCCTCTCTCCTAAACTCTCTGTTTACAAATGCAAAGATTGGAAAATCACAGAGGATTCTTTTCAGAGAAAGTAATTATTATAACTTTCATCCAGATACTTGGAAAAAGTAAGCAAAGTGAGAAATATTGCTGAAGAGAGGAAATATGATGGTTCTTTCCTGCCTGTACTGGAGCTTGAACAAAGCCAAAAGTATTTTAAGTTGTCAGCATCTTCTCCTGGCCCTGTTCCATAGATGAGTTTATTACTGTTGGGAGACTATTGCTATTATTTCCTGAGTGGACATCAAGGTGTTTGGCAGTGTGTGTGATACACACATTTCTCAACATTTGATGTGTGCAGAATATTTATGAGGACAGCCAAGGAAGAGTCAAACTCTTCTGATTCTAAGTTCTCAAAAGTAAGGTTAGGTTCCTTTGAAGGCTGATTGAGGATTGTGATTTCTTCAAGCAAGGCTGGATTCCTTTAGAGTTTTACATTAATCAGAAATGAGGTAGCAATGACATAATCTCAAAAGAGAAAGTCCAGCCAGCAGCTGGCAACATTGACAGAGGTTTGCTGTGATTTTTTCAGTGTCAGTTTGAATCCAGAACTCCCAACAACTACTGAAGACCATGAACTTCAGGGAACTGAAGCTCAGGAAAGATTCAGGCACTGTAACTTTGACAAGAGGTTTTCACACTGTGTGTTCTGATCAAGAATAATCCTCTATGTGTCCTGATCCCTCAGTCTAGAAAGAAAAATACTGTTTTTCTTTTCTAAGCTATCCGTTTTAGAGAAAAAGTGAAGGAAGATTTTTAAATGCAAAGAGGGAAGGGATTAGAAGTATAAAAATACAAAATCAGAGTGTGAGCAAAGAAAGATTATTAGTAGTAACCTTTACAATAAATTAGAAGATTGATTTTCTAAACCTTTGGTAAGGAAGACAAAGATGATGACATCCTTAAAATCAGGTCTCATCAGACATTACCATTTCCCCCCCAAAACCAGTCTTAGCTAGGTAGAGTAGGTAACATCTGAGAGTCTCCTGGCTCTGTACCACAGTCCCCCATGCCACACTAGAAACTGCAAGCTCACTGGTTCAGTCTGTGCAGCCTGATTAGGCTGTCCTCTGGCGAATGACCCCATCATAGTATAGTTATACATGGAGAATCATCACAGAGCAAATGTGCTTCTCAGTCCTGCAGGGGCTGGTTCCTGATCCACCATCTCAAACCTTGTGTAAGTTACCCATCAGCATGCAGGAAGCAATAGCAAAGTTTTCTGATTGCATTATACTGATCTTTTTGTCAATACCAAAGATAATGGGACAGGTCTAGGACAGCTGGGATCTATTGGTAGGCTGAAAGAACACACACAAAGTCACATATGACAACAAAAAGCATGGGTCTTATTTGAAGGTTGAGGAGAATAATGTCTGTGAAAAAACCCCTTGGTGTCATTAAGGAATATAAAGTGAAAGACAAGCTGTCTGTGCATTAGTGTGTCCAAAAATGTTCATGTGTATTTGAGCCTTCAAGAAGAAGGAGGAGATTACAGTAGAACTTTGACTGACCCTGGTGGGATCCTTAATTAAAAATGACATGAGTGGCTAGTGGCATTTTGAAAAGAGCATTGAAAACAGTGAAGAGGATACAGAGAAGCTCTGATGTTGACTAAGAGAAGGAAAAATATGCCTTAATGTTTGGTTTGTCAAAGTGAAGGTTCAGGGCTCTGTCACAGCTCTCTGATCTGCCTGGAAAAGAGGCAAGCAGATCATAGTAAAGGAAACTGAAGGTAGGAAAAGATTTCAAAATGAGGCAGGTAGGTATAGCCTGCCAGTTGAACTTAATCTTGTGAGATTTTTTACTCAGGACTACTGAATTATCTAATTCAAACAAAATTGAAATTCAAAGATCTGCAGCCATCAGGATTTCTGGATAAATGACTATAAATGTCCTTTGTAGTTGATGAATATAGGAATCTCTCCACTATCTGAAAGCTTTGCAATGTGAACCTGTTATAGCACTACTGGAATTGCTTGAAGGCAGTTGCTTCAGGATTGTTGATATACATCAACTCCTTGAGGTAGCTTGTCCCCCTTTTACTCAAGGTTTCATTCAATCAGTCCAGGCTTGATTAACTCAGCTTACCTTACATTTACCCCTGAGTGCCAGGTCATAAAAGCAGATATGAGTGTGGTAACTGCAGAGAAACTGATACCTAGTAATTTCCTGTGCTCAAGTCCTTCACAAATGCCAGCAGGTAATGTGCTATAAACTGTTCTTTTGTTTTTGTGGGGTGCTTTTGTTTGTTTGTTTGTTTGTTTGTTTTCCCCTGCACTCAGCTTTCAGAAATGGAAATGAACTCCTTATTGTTTGCAAACAGGTAAAAACCAAACACACAAACAAAGAACCAAAACAAAACCCCCCAAACAAACAAACCCCCTCCCCCCCAAAAAAAAACCCCAAAAAACAAAAAAGAAGATCATGAAATTTTGCTTTGGCAGCAAAAATTCTGACAGATACTAAAACATGGTAAAGCCTGCCCTTCAAAGTGTAGATTCTGAAGCATCAAGTGTGGTACTAGAAGGCTTGTATCCTTAAAATAAACAAATTGCTTATGTGGTCTATTTATTTACAGGGAAAAGTGCCATTTTCAAGTCAGTTTTGCAAGAAACATTTTTTTCTTGGTGATATTTTCCATCTGTTTTTCTTCATCCTATAGAACTTTTCATATGGCTTTAGTTTTCCTTAATAGTGAAACAAAATTTGACAATAATGAAAAAGTTGTGATTTTAACTCCACAAAGACAGATTATTAGGTGAGACCAATAGTCACCTTAAACTTTCATTAGTGCTATCCAGCACTTCTATATATGCTACTTAGAGCTGTGGCAGCTTTTTTAATAAAATACTTCTTAATGCCAAATGCTAATTTTTCAGGAGACTAGGCTTTTCTGTAGCCCCAGGTTGTTGCACAAAATGACAGGTTTTGATATTACTAAATAAAATAATGCATTATTTCTCCTGTGGCATTTTAGTGCATACTACATTTAACAAAAAGTAGATTTTTAATGTCATTTCATTAGTTATGAGCCCAATAGGTTCTTTTTTGGTGTCTGATTTTCCTGCAGTACTTTTAAAAACAAATTTCTGAGTGATTTTATTTTTCTACAGAGTTCATCAGAGTTTCTTGAACTTTGAAAGTCTAGTTTCTCTACTTATGTCAGAAAAAAAGTAATCTAACATGATTGCTAGAAAGCAAGCTGTGATGTGAAAAGCTGAAAAGATTCCAACTCATTTTTTTTCTGTGAAGCTCTGAGGTGCATTTCCCCTTCACAGGTTATATGACTCCATCCCACATCACTTACTTTTCAATTAATGATTTTTTTTCCAATTCCATGCTCTTTTGGGAACAGATTTTTATTACTTCAGGAATCCTCTGCTACTTTTCACAACTCTTTGAATTATTTTAAATACTTTCTATTTCTGATGTTCACCAGAGGGTTGTTTTAACCCATGCCTGAAGGCCTGATCCATAGGAATCAGTAGGGAATTTTGCTAGTAATGCTACAGAACTGTATGTGAGCCACATGGACACAGCCTGTTGTGTTTTTGCAGATGAGTTCAAGGCAGTGCCTGAGCTGTTCTTCTGGGAAGAATTTCCTCCCATTGGAGTAATTCAAAGCCATTGAGTTGTGTGGGGCCACAAGAGTTGGCATGAGATTGGCCTTTGCAAAGCCTGTCCCCATTCAGTGTACTCTTGCGGGATGCCTCTGTCTTGCTTTTCCCATCTGCTGTTGCTCCAAAGGGATGTGTATTTCCAATAACTCCTCTAAACCTAACTGTAGCACTCAAATGGTTAAATAACTGCCCCCTTTTTAGGTACCACTAGTGATAAAAAGCACCTTCTGGTCTTGTTTTAGCTTCATGCCAAGGCATGTAGCTAGCTGCTGGTGGTGAGTCTTCTTCAAAGAGTGGCTGCCATCCTTCTTCTCTGCAGAGAGCAAAAAGCCTTTGAAAGTACCTTCTGCCTCATTGGAGTAACAAGGGCTTAAAAAGAAAAAAACCCAAACAAACAAAACCAAAAACCCCAACCCTGGAGTCATCTCAGTGGTTCAGAATTTTGCTGGATTCTGTGTAATTAATTAAGATTTTTTTTTTCAAAGGTTGGTTGCTCTGCCAGTCTGTGTATCTAGGTTGTGCCAGTTTCCAGGATTCCCCTCCACCCCCATCCCCGCCCCTCGCCCCGGTTCCTTGAGCAGACGTGAGCAGCTGCAGCAATGGAAGACTTCTTTGTAGAGGAAGCAGCTCCAGTGGAACAGGTAGGCAGGTTGGGGTGGTCACTCAGCACCCAGAGGGTGCTGTGACAACTGGCAATATTTATAGCCAACAGACCTAGGCTCCAACCAGCTTACAAGCTCTTGCTGCCTGCGATGGAACAGTGATGATAGGATCTCTTGGAGACACATCAGGTGTAACTGAGAGCAGCCTCTAATCCTGAATGAAGATGTCCTGGTGTCTTCCAGGAGAAAGTTGAAACTTCTCCAGGTGATCAGAAAGCTCTGTGTTTTGGTCATGGGGTGGATATTGCTCTAAGCAGAGCTCTCTCTTCCAGGGAAGAGGGAATTCAGTAGGAATGATACCAAGCAGAGAAGCTCTGAAGTCTTGCAGAAGTGGGGAAGGGGAGGAATGGCCTGCAGGTTTCTTGCACAGATCTGGGTGCAATGGGTGTTTCAGTGATGCCTGCTCAGATGAGTCTGTCTGCATTGTTGTTGCTTCTCTGACTTCCATTTCACATTGTGTTGGAGCTGGATAACTGAGGACATCGTTGCAGCAGAGGTTACATCAGGATCTGATTTGCCCATTCTGCCTTCTATTGGAGAGTAACTTTTTCTTCCTATGTGATTCCTTTTTTCTTTTGGTGTGTTGGTTACTCTTTAGCTATTTACATCTCTGCTAACACTCTGGCTTCACCCATGCTGTAGATAGGTGTATTTCGAGGCAAGCAGTACTCTTGGACAGAATGGTTTGTAGTGATTGTTGTGTCAGGAAGAAATCTGAAGCTGCTTGATGTGATGTGGTTGCTGAAACAGGACATTGTGTTCAAGTGGTGGTTGACCACAACTTGAAATACATTTCTCAGCTGGCTTCTGGACAAGCTGAGGATGAACTAACTTAGGGACTTGCTATTCTGAGCTCTACTGCATGGATGGGCAGTTTTCATCACTAGGCTTTCAGTCCTTCACTGTGGAAGGGGGATAATAACATTCTTTACCTCCTGGGGATCTGATGAGGATAAATACTTCATGACTCTCCCAGATACTATGGGACTGCAGCTTCATAAGAGGGCCTTAAATGAGTAGATTATGTTCGCTTCATGCCTGAAATGGTGTTTTGAACCTGATGTGATCTGTGTCTCTGATTAGAGAAGCTGAAGAAGAATTCAGTCCCTCTCAGTAGCTTCAGAAGAAAAGTTCAGGACATTCATCTGATGATAATATTTTGAAGTGGAAGATTAATGTCTTGCAAAGTCACGTCATGTTTCCTGACTCTTCTTTGAAGTGAAAGCCCATTGTTTCTGCATTAATTTGGCATGTAAGTGTACATTGAACTTGGCAATTTTTCTTTCTGGATAGCTGACAGTATCTGTGAGAAGTGTGAGGAGTTAAATTCCTGTCTTAAATAATGAAGTAGGCACATCAGTAATAGGCTACCACTTCTTTAAGTAGATCTATTTGGGTGACTTGGATATAAGCTCATAATTCAGTCTGTATGGGCAATTCTCTTGTGCTGGATAGCTTGTTTTCATCTGCATTGTTGCAGATGTTTGGCTGCCAAGCAGAGCAGGACTCTAGCTTAATGTTAGTGTCAATGTGGAATTCATAACTTTGGAAGTGCCCTCTTTAATTGCCTGTTTCCCCTGGGAGTGGTGTGTCCACATGTAAAGAGCACTGTAGGACCCCTACAGAGGGTTATGTTCAGATATTTCTTTTACAAGTACTCATTGAAGGAGCTACTGGGGGAAAGTGGCTTTCAATTGGTTAAATTCTGAACTGGGGAAGTTCTTTTGTGTGTTTCTTTTAGTAGAAAACCTTACTTAAAATGATTATACTTCCTGTAGGTTTCCATGGGCTTGCACTTGTTTTACAAAGGCTGATTATTTAATATGAGGAGGACAAAGTGTGCACAATAGCTGAGTAGTTGTGTTGTAAGCATTTTGAATAATGGAATAAGGAATATAATTAAAGTTTGCAAAATTGGCAATTGCAAGCACTTTTGAAGATGGCAGGCATAGAATTTCAGATAGTCATGATAAATTTGAGTGACAGTGTGAAATCAATAAGATAAAAGTCAATAAAAACAAATGCTAAGTGTTGTAATTAAGAAGGAAAATCATGTAACAGCAGGACAAAAAGGGGAATAATTGGCTAAGCAGCTCTCTGCAGAAATGGGGGGGGTATCTTAATATATATAGTGGATGACAAGTTGAATATAGATCCGAAATGTGTGCAGTTGCAGAGGTACTAATGCTCTTTCCACATACACTGATGGGTACCTTGTGTTTAAGTTATGGGAAGTAAGTCTTCAGCTTTCTTTGGTACTGGAGAAGTCTGAAATTGAGTACTGGGCTTAATGCCTGGCAGAAAATTATGGAAACTGGAAGGAGTCCAGATGATCTCAGAAGGGTTGAGAAACATGACAGGAGTTTGAAAAACTGCATTTGTTTAGTTAAAAAAAAAAAAAAGAGAGAAAACTAAGAGAAACAATTTACCAGTCTAGCTATGCAAAGTCTTCTTTTGTAGTGAAGATTCTTCTGGGAAATCTTCATTTGCAAAAATGAGATTTTGGTTGTATTTTAGAAGAAACTTTATAACATCACATGGCTTTAGGAAAGATTGTGGACTAGTTGTTTGTAATAGGAATGAATCAGAACAGAAAAGAAACATCTGTCAGTAGGAGTTGGGAATTGTCTGAGCTGTAGGGACTGGAAGGTCTCCTGGGCTTTCTTCAACAGTGCCTTTCTGTAGATTTTATTGCTATGGTAAGTACACACTACGTGATATGGGGAAAAAAAAAGGATTTTGTTGTGTGCTTCAGAGGAGTTTTGTGTTGACACAGAAGAGATACTCAGCAAGACCTGTCTACATGCTACCAGTAACATTCTGTGGAGTCACTCGCAGTATGCAGCATCCTTAGCTGTAATGCCTGTTTCTCATAAACAGAAAAGTATTGCTGTTGCTCTCCTTTGGATTAAGTGCTAGGAAGGCATTCCTATAACTCCTGCAGATGAACAGTTTACTAACAGAACCCTAGTTTATAAATATCCATTTTGGAAGCATTCTGATTCTTTAAATGATACAAGTGATTGATCCTACCTTGCTCGACACAACCCATCTCTACTGCAGAACTTCCTGCTGAGACGTTTGCTTGCAGAGAGGTTCATTATTTTAGAGCTTTCTCAGCTTTTGACTAAAAGGAGGATATTTCACTGTATTTTATGTTAAAGTTGGGGACACAGGAAGAAGGAGGTTATTTAGAGAAAGCTTTAGGTATAACTGCTATGGTGTCTTTCCTGGAAAAGGTTCTATTTCACTGCTTGGCTCACAGAGGAAGACTTAAACAAAAAAATGTTTTTTTTCTTATGAGTTCCAGTAAACAAAATCAAAGATCAAGAGTTGCCATCTGCCCAGCCAATTCTAGGAGAAGAGCTATAGCTCCTGTGTAGCAGGCAAAGGATTCTTCTGGTGGTGAGTCAGTATCTAGCAAAATCCTTATATGAAAATAAGTAAATGAGGGTGCTGCTGGTAGCTTAATATTCTTGTATTTCTGAGTCTGGTGATATTTACCAAGCTTATAATGCAAAACATGAACAACTGTAAATGCTGTCTGCTGAAAAGGGAGGCTGTTACAGCTTAAGCATGGTTTAATAGAGTGAGCTCTCATTTTAAGAAGCACACTGATATGTCATGCATGTTTTGATCACTTTGACAGACTTCTGGATTATCTGTTGCTGTGACAATCCAAACTCTAGTATAAAGCATGGAAAGGGCTCAAGCCATTAGAATATAGCCAGCAAACATTTTCTTTTTTCCTGAAGGAAAAAACAGCCTTACCAACAACTCATTTCCTGGATGACCAAGTCAGTACATTAAACTCTTTTGAGTTTCCACAATAAAGTAAGAGGAAATAGAGAATGCTGCACTATGGTATCCATAGAGCTGGATCAATGAGCAATTAAAATAAATTTATCCAATTAACTTGGCCCTTTCATCTGTTCTCAAGCTGTTTGCAAATCAGCCTTGTCTCCTGTGTATTTGGCTTTTCTGTTTCAGTACAAAACACATTTCAGCATCTAGATGCCCTGCAAATTATGATCACAGTGGTTTTCCTGTTCTATGGCTGAATGACTAACAGATTTTAAAAAGGATGCTGTAAAATCAACACAGACTTTTCTGATTTGGTTATTTAGGTAACTAAACATCTTGAAATTCATAGATTTTCAGGATTCAGGAACATACTCTTAGATATTTTCAAGAACATCTTCGTACCTTCCAGCAATTTCATGAGCCAGAGCTCTCCATGCATTTAGTAGTCCTAAATGATTTTCTCTTCTATGAATTTGACCAATGCTTTTTGAATCCATGTAACCTTTTAGGCCATTGTGTGTGATGTTGCCTAGTTATTCTACTGGAAGACAGAATAAACAAACATTTGCTGCTCACCCTTCTCCATTCCACATCTCTTTATATAGACCCCTATTCTCTTGTCCCTTTCTAGGCTGAAGAGTCTGAATTTATGCAGCTATTCTTCATACAAAAGCCAGTTTCTGTCTTCAGTCATTGCTCTTGTCCTTGTCTGTACGTAGTCTGTTTTTACCACAACCCTTTAGGGGTAGGGAGCAGCCTTGGAACTGCACACTTACTTCAGGGTAAGGATGTCCTATAGATTGGTACAGTGGTGTGTTTTTTCTGTTTCATTCCTTATTTCTTTCCTAATAATTCTCAGTATTTGATTTATATCCTTGGCTGCTCCTGATCACTATGTTGACATTTTCATAGGCCTATTATTTATAAGCCAAACTCTTCTCCCTGAATGCTACCTCCTGAAAACTCATCACTGTCTATGGAAACTTCAGGATTTTCTCCTTGGTGCATCACTTTGCATTTATTTACATTGGGCTCCTGCTGGCCATTTCATTATGCAGTTATCCAATGAGGATTTGGTCTCAAGATACTTAAGAGTTATTTGGGCAAATCTCAGTGTCATTCCTTTCCTTACTTACTATCTGTGACTTATTAGCTCTTCTGTCTCTACTGTTTATTAGCGCTGGTTACTGGCATTAATTCTAGTTCCCCTGAAGCTGATGGATACATTCACAGGGCCGTCACTGGAAGAGTTGTGTGCACTGCACATGCCTTGTTAAATTCTTTTTCCATGTGGCCTGTTGATTTGATTTAGTAGTTGATAGTATTCATTTTCTTCCTGGCAGCATGATCAGAGATGCAGTCATTTTGTTCAGGAAGATAATAATTTTGTTACAAGTTCTATAATAAATCATAAAATAAACTGGCATTTTGGGGTTCATCTTAGGATTCTTGCAGTTTTACCACTAGACCTTGGGAGATTACACTAGCTGAAAAATTTAGACACTCTATTGAGATAATTTGTTGGTGGTTTGAAAATTGGACAGGCTAGATTTATGGTTCTGGCAAACTAATGATCTATTTTTCAGTGCTTTGTCAAAGCCTGGTATGCTGCCCATCAGCCAGGCTGAGCCTTGGTGTCTGTAAGGGAATGTGTTTTGGTGATGAACAAGGTGACATTTTCATCATATATTTATTAGACTGAATCTTCTCAGAACAATTCTGATCCAGCACATTTATTAGATTGTGTCTCTTCATGCCACTGATGCCACTGTGATAGTTTCCTGTGTCTGGCTACAATAAAATTAAAAATAAAAGGATACCCAAACAGCAATGCATAGATTTGCATAGATTGCTGGAGGAGGTGTCAGGTAACATATTGCTTTGTTTTTATGTGTTGAACTGCAGCCTTCTGCCAGCTGATGAATTCTCTGGGTCAGGTGTGGTTGAATGAGTTTTTGCCTTGGTAAGTCAAAATAAAGATGTGTGAGTGGTTGTTTGGAGAATTCACAAGGTGAAAGGAATATGAAAGTTAATGGCTTTAGGAAAGGCAACAAAGGTGGGAGAGAGAATATGCTTTCAAAGCCTAGACCCATTCACACTTGCTTGGGTTGTATCTGTGATGTGATGCCAAAGCAGATTTATTTCTTGATAAGAGGAAACCAAGGCAACTCCCTTTCTTTTAACAGTAACTCAGTAACTTTAGAGACTGTTTCCTTTTCTGTGTGTTTGGTGCAAGTTGAATTAACATTATGGCTCACGAAATCTTGCTGTTAATAAATACAGCTATTGTTATGATTTAAAAATACTTGAAGCTGGAGTTTTCAGAAGCACAGCAGGCATGCAGGTGCCTCATGCTCTTTGAAAGTCAGCAGAAGCAGTAATAATTTTTACCCTGTATGATGCCAGACCAAAAAAGCCTGTGGTGCAGTACCTGTTTCTGGGTTTGTACCACTGTGCTTTGGGAGCAGCACAGTATCACTCTACAGAGGCACGTGAAACCAAATGCCTTCCAGCTTCAAATGAAAGGTTCATTTCCTCCTTTGAGCATTAGTGCCCCATATTGTGCTTTGTCTGCCAGGACAGGGATATGTAAGCCTGCTTCTTTGTAAGTTAGTAGGATAGTGTTGTAATGGGTAAGAAGGCATGATGAAGTAAGGCTACAGAAAGGGAAGAGAGCATGGTGTTAGTAGCCAGGGGATGTTCAGGGTTTATTATTTTATTTTACTTTATTTTTCCTTTTTTTTTTTTTTTGCTGTAAACAGGAGTTGAAGCTGCTGAGAACCACTATTAATTTTCTCCCCAAAGTGTTTTACAATTTATATTTTAAATACTTTCCAAAGAGTCTTTTCTGACACACACAACTGTCTCTATGAATTTCAGTAGAAACAGTTTAAAAATCTAGTTAATACCTGCATTTTTTTATCATAACCTTTTTGCTAGGCAGATTTTCTTGTCATTTTCCACTGCACCTATAAATGTGTTGCATGTGCTTTTGTCCTTCTGGTTCTCCAGTTACTTTCAGACTGCAGGTTTATTTAGCAATTAAACAATGTCACAACATCCACCTGTTAATCAGGGTATGAGAAACCTGGCAGCCATTTCCTGAGTCCTTATTAACAAAGAACAACAGAGAAACATGAGTGTGTGAAAGGACATTGTTTTCTCTGGCATCTCAAAGCACACCTGTACTGTGAGGGCTTTATAACAAAGGTCTCCTGGAAGAGCTGTCTAGCATAAGAGGCAGATTAAAATGCAGCAGGAGTTTTTTTGCCAGTGTAGCTAGCTGACCTTTCCACTAGCAGAGGATATCCTGAGTCCTTACAAAAGGCACATGGACCTGTTGGTGTACAGGTGATAGCAGGATGGGTGAGAAAGTTAGCATGGGGGGAAAGGTGTTAACTCCCTCATCCCACCTTGCTGTGCAAACAACCTGTGCCAGTTTTGCCACAGCAAAGGATTGTGCTGTGACCTCTGATGAACAAGGTACAAATGTGGCTGTGTAATTTATTTAAAGCTTTCTTCTATGCATGTGAATCCTAGTAGAAGTGTTGAAGGCTCAAAACAGAGTTCTGCATGGTGGGAGGCTGCACAAGGATATATCATAAAATCATAGGGCTTGGGTTGGAAGAGACCTTAAAGGACTATCTAGTTCCAACTCCTCTGCCATGGCTAGGGACACCTTCCACTAGGTCACTGTACCCAAAGCCCCATCCAGCCTGGCCTTGGAACACTTCCAGGGAGGGGAGAGCCACGAATTCTCTGGGCAACCTGTTCCAGTGTCTCACAGTAAAGAATTTTTCCTTCTATCTAGTCTAAGTCTACCCTCTCCCTCTTTCAGTTTAAAACTGTTACTCCCTGTCTTGGGACTACACTTCCTGAGAAAGAGCTCCTCCCCAGCTTTCCTGTAGGCACCTTCAAGTACTGGAAGGCTGCTATAAGGGCTCTCCAGAGTCATCTCTTCTCCAGGCTGAACAACCTCAACTCTTTCAGCCTCTCCTCACTGGGGAGGTTCTCCAGCACCTTCATCATCTTTATGTCCCTTCTTTGGACCTACTTGAGCAGGTCAATGTCTTACAGTGGAGGATTGCACATGCTTCAATCACATTCAGACACCTAATGCCAGTTCTTTAAGCTATTTCATACTGTTCCTACTGTGACACCCCTTCTCTTTCAAGTCTCAATTTAAACCTAGGAACTGGTGCTTATTACTCTTTTTCAAGCCAAAGGTTTCCTTTGAAGTGATTTGTTCTTAAGGAGTTGTGAAGACTAATGCAATCGTGAAGTCCTTCTCCTGCAATCAGCTCCTTGTCAATGACAGACCTCCTGTCTGTTCTTCTGGGGAATGCCTTTGTGTCTTCCATCAGCCTTGCACAGATTCTGCAGCATGTGGCCTGGCTGTGGCCTCTCTCCATTGTGTACCAAAGATTCAGCTGGGTGTTAGGTTCCTGGACCCATTATAACAATGAACTCAGGAAAAAAGGTAAGAAAGATGTGAGAGTTATTCCAGGAGACAATGTGTACTACACAGACAGCTTAAGGAGGAGTGATTCAGGTGATTAAGACTCGTATAGAAATGAGGTAAACAGAAGTTTTAGGTACAGAACAAATACTGTCCTGGTGTACATACTCACAGTATGTTACTCAGCTGTTAGGTGCTTATGTAGTATTTCAGATAATGGCAGTTCCTTATTGAACAGCAGAGACCAAGACCTGGAGCTGGGTAGGTGTCAGCGCTTCCATGTGATTTACACTCGTTGCATATAGAAAAGGCTCCCTGTTTGAGTTCAGGATTGTGGCTGTACCTATCCAGACAGACTTTGTGTGTAGTTTTAAAAGCACAGCTGTGTCTATTTATTCATTCAGCTTTGCAAAACTGTCATGGAAATTTATCAGCTCAGCCACAAAGACTAATCTTCCTGCTTTAGCAGGATGGAAGTACTAATGACATTTTATTCGTCCATCAAAAATAATTACTTGTCCCAGCTGAGTGGGCAAGCAGAATTTGCAAGACTCAATTAAATACCTACATTGAAGAGAGTTTATATGATGTTCTTGTAGTAAGGCACTTTGATTCTTACCAGAGCTGTATAAATTAACCACTTCAGAGCTTTCCAAGAAACCTCCTATGGGTCAGAACTCAGATTCATTGACACTTTTTGCACTTTCAAGTGGCTTACACTGAAAAGCAGGTAATAGAAAATGTCTTCAGTAGAAGTAATTGCCACTGGATGTACTAGTGGTAAATACATAATACTAAATGATACATAATAAATGAAGTGGCACTGTATAAAAAGGACCAGTATTTTCTCAAACACTTTTATGAGGTTTTTAGTGCTTGCTTAGCCAATTAGGAGTCACACGTTGAACAGACCCACTGAAGCAAAGCCCAGCAATGAGGACTGGTGTGGAGCCAGTCCAAAGATACTTATGAATAGATTAATTTCATGGAGAAACTGGACTCATCCTGGTGCTGTGCCTGTAATTTGCACATAGTGATCATCCCTGCTGTCCTCTAGAAGGCAGGCTTGGGGAAGATGGTGATGGTCCCTTTGCTTTCTGCTCTTCTGTAGGGAGAGTTGAAGAGGAGGCATTATGCTGTCCTGAGCGCTGCAGCAAGGAGATGCAGCTGGGTTTTAGATCACCTATTACCTTAACAGTATCATAGAATAGTCAGAGTTGGAAGGGACCTCAAAGATCATCTAGTTCCAACCATCAATGTTGGATTAGAAAAAGGCAGTGTATCTAGTGAATAAAGGACAAGTTTATCCATGTGCCATGAGCCTTTCTCATAGCTACTGTCAGTCAGCTAGTGATGTTCCTGAGAACAGGGCATTGGTGGTCATCACCTCCAGGGACACTGCATCAGACACATTTGTTCCTACCTTTTTGAGGGAGAAAGGTTTCTTGAACTATTTCATGAGACCTTCCACATACCTTAGCAGCCAGAAGACTCCTTCCAAGTAGCTCATTTCCACTGCTGCAAAAGCAAGTTTTCTCCAGATAGGTAGTTCTGAGTCTAATTTCTGACAAAGAGAAGATTAGTTCAGGATTTATGTAATGAAGTCCTGGATGTAGGATAAATTGAATAGCTCCATTTGTCCTGACATAAATCACAAAGCACCTGCAGCCTGAGTGACTGTCCCTTAAATGTCACAGGGACATGGGTCATTGTGGAAATATTGCACCTTTGAGTCACACACTTAAATAGAAACACGGAAATCAGAAATCAAAGAGGGCTGTCAGCTCATCAAGCTTATCACCTCACTTGTATTGAATATGCCCCAGGACCCACCTGGAGCAGTGTCTGCTGGCTAGACTGATTCTCCACCATCAAATCAGCTCAGTGCAGGTCTTGAAAGGTACCAACTAAATATAAGCACAAAAGGCTCTGATGACCTAAATGCATTTAAAAATACATTTTTAAAAGAATGACTGGCAAAGGCTTTGGTTGGAATATTTCTGAATAGTGTCAGAAAATAAAATGACTATTAACAAAAGGGACCATGACAGGAAGATTTCAGTGTGTGTTCTGACATGTTGTACAGCTAATACTGAGACAGTATGAAAAAAAAAGGAAAACAATAAATAATTTTCTTCTTAAAAACCAAAAAAGCTTCCATCTATATTAAAACCTGTGGACCATCCACCAGGTAATTAAGCCTACAACAACATAGTGACCATTCAGCAGCATTAAGCACTCCAAATTAGGTAACAAATTTGCTCAGCCAACCAGTGGCGTTAAATAACCATGCATACATAACCTCAACAAGTCAATGAATCAAAGCTACACAAAATCATTACTCCCTTGCATGTTTTTTTTAGTCTGCTTCCTTTCCAACAATTGTGCACATTAAAGGCTTTTCCAGGGTGCCTGTTGGAAGGGCATCCAGCTGAGATGGACAAGGAGAGGGAACAAGTATCAAGCCTTGAAGGAATGGTCTGTTTAGGACTCCTTCCTGCAGGAAGGGTGTGATGGCTCAGCTGTGAATGAGTAGGGGTATTAGTAACTTAAAACTGTTTTGAGTAGACTAGTCCTTGTGCACAGTTTCAGCATTTTTACAGTCAGTTGGTCAATGCACTTAGTTTCTCGGAGCCTGGGTCTCCACCCTTTAAAGAGTACTTAATATTGGTTCCTTCCATCACAGAGAGAATAAGTATATTGCAAAGAGTGAAACAGTCAAATACTACAGAACTGGAGGCAAATAACTGCCTCATATTATAGGACATACTAGATCATTACCTGTGTGTTACAAACAATTCAAAGGCCTGTCCACAGGGATCCTCAACATATGAGCAGGTACAAGGTGAAGCCTCCTGGAGAGTGCATCACATTTAGATCATCTTACAGTTGCATGTTTTTCTATGTCTTAAAGTCTAAATGTTGCCTTGTGTTGTCACAGGTTATATAATGTAAACCTCTATCACTTGAGCATGGTTGGGTCATCCCATCAGACTGGGCAGTGAAGTTCCCACCATGGAAAATTAGGTTACTGATCAGATTGCTATTGGCAGACAAGCCATAACCTAAAGGACTGTCCTTACCACCAGATTTTTCTTTCTCCTTAAACCAGAGATTTCTTCCTGAGCTTTCCCTTGAGCAGATGCCCCTGGAGGTTGTGTGTCAATAAGTATAATGTGGGGCAATAACATATTAGAATTTTCTTAGAAAAAAAAGTTTCAGACTTTTCAAATAGGTCTTCTGAAACTCTGAAATAAACTTCTAGAGCTTCTGCTGCTTTTTATGTGACGGTAAGAAATACAAAAAGCTCGTTTTTAAAGGTTACATCTAAAGGATGAAAGCAATAAAGAAATATAGGCAGGACAGAAATGAAGGCAGAGACAAGTCAGTGTGTAGGAAGAGGGGTGAAAGAGTTGTGAAAAGCAGGTAGAAAATTATCTATCTGTACCAGGCATGAAAAGTAATGCGACGTGTAGAAATATTTAGAGATAAACTCTTTATGAATATTGATACTTAGTATTCATACTTTCCAAAGATATGTTGGGAAAAAGAAGAGTCTCCTTCTTGTGAAACTCACTATTCAAAGGGGGAAATACAGGGCTGAAGATAAATCCTTGCCCTACTTACTGTTGTGTTTCTTATATTCTCTTACAGAAACTAGTCTGAAATTGTTTCTCCCTCTTAAAAGTTCTCTCTTTCTAATATTAGTTTCTTTTGGCTTGGAGAAATGTGACCTTTCTTGAAGAAGAATCCAAATGTAAAATCATGTATCTGTAGAACCACAGGCTCTAGAAAGCCAGAATTTATGATTCCTATAAACTGTGTAACAGTTCCTGCAAATTAGACAAAATGCAGCTGTTCAAGATTGCTAGTTTATCAGGTCAGTTGAAAAGTGCATCACTCATCAAGCTTCATCCAGCACCAGCTGGATTTGAGTCTCTGACAAATCTATTTAGACAGGAGCGGTGTGTGAACAAAACCCCAGCTCATCAGGTTTGCAGCACAAACCTAAAATGAGTTTGTCACTCTTTTAAATTCCCTCATACACTGGTGGAGGATTGCTGGAAAATGAAATGAAGAAATGGCAGAAGCAGTTTAGTTTCTTGTCATCTACAAGAGGCAGACAACCTTACACAAGTATGATACGCGGGCAAGCTCTTGTCTTGACATAAAGGAGAAGGTGCTTGGATGTTAGTGGTCCATGGCTGGAGTTCTGCTTCTGGGTCTCAATGGTCTTATCACAGCAGTGGGCCTCTCTATTGATTTCCCTGCCCTTTGTTTCTCAGGTGACCTGCTCAAGCTGGTCATCCTGCAGCTGGTCATGCACAATATGAAGACAGTGGGAATCTGCCAGGTTCCTGGTCAGGCATACACATGCTTGTGGTTACAATGCTGGAGTCCCAGGTTTCTCATCACACAGCAGCTAGCAAGCCTAGTTTTGTTTAAATGTGAGTCCAGCAGTTTGTGGCATGGACTTTTGCTGGGTGTGAGGGCATACTTTAAGTTCTATTTATGGATAAAGAAAAAAAGAGAAGATTAGTTTAAATCAGTGCATTCCTTTTTCTGCTTATTATAGGGTTAGGTGGTGCTGTTCATTTTCTAAGTGGGTCCAAGAATCTCACCTTGAGACACACTACATGTATAAGACTGTGCACATGGTGAGTTATTTGGAATAGCTTCTCTTGAACAGCTTTTTCTGGAGCAATTTCTGTTTTAAAGAAACCCTTTTTACTTGTTAGTTTTCATTCTGTCAAGCCCAAACCTACTTTTCTTCTAGCTTCCTTTTAGAAACCAGTTACAATTGTAGTCCCACAGACTAGCACTGCAAATACTCACCTTTAATACTAAACTGGACTCCAGCTTCTCTCTTTCAGGTCTGTGCTCTGGTCTTAGGTACTGGAGAAAAACAGGGAAGAAGAGAGAGCATGGGGTATGTGTGTGTGTTTTCTCCTGAGAAGTGCTGAGTATTTTTTTGTATTATTATTTAATTCCATGTTGAAAGTCAAAGATGCAGCATCTCTCAAATGATCAGGCCCTTAAGTAGTAGCAACCCCAGTGTGACACAATAACTGGAATGGTGTTGTGGGGTCATGCTTCTCATAAGGCAGTGAGTGACTTACATAAGGAAACCCCTGCGATTACAAACAGGTGTCACATCACTTTTTCTATTAAAGTGATCAAATGGGTTGAAATCTCCAGAGATGCTGTTATTGAGGTTCATGCTTGGGGCTGCATAGCCCAATTGCCTGCTCTCTCAGGGGAAGGGGAGCTTTGCATGGGAAATGAGCTCTGGTCAGCTGAATTTTCTTTAATAATTGCCTCGAACTCTATTATGTGTGCTCCACGTAAAATAATTACAGGTCCCTTTCAGTGTTTTTTTTAATCTGTTACCTAGGACTCTTTGGCTTGGAAAATCAAACCCAGTTATTGACTCCTTGAACTATATCTTCCTCTCTTCTACTGTTTTCAGGGATTTATCACTGGGCAGAGAAAAAACCCATGAAAGAATAGTAGTCTTAAAAGTATAGTGATATGTGAATTAGCTGAAGAAGGTAAAGGGTGTACTGAATTCAGGCTTTTGTTTCTTGCAGTGTTACTGATAAATAAAATAAATCAATTTTTAGTGTTCACAAATTTTACCAACTGTTCCTTTGGGCCATTTTCAGATTGAACTTTCATTTTGCATAGGGCAAGGTTTTTTATTGAAAACAAATCATTTTGTTTCATAATGATGAATCATCAGTCAGTGAGTTTGTCTGGGGAAACCTGGGGATGCTGGTTTTCTTTGGGAATCCTCTTCTACTCCTTCATGCTGCTCCCCCAGGATTCTCAATGAATAGGCTTCCATTTCCCTTCTTGTGAATGAAGGTCCAGGTTATGTGGTTTATTTTTCTTATTATTGTTCAAAACTAGTGGAATTCAGGAGCAGTTTTAAAGGGAGGAGGTACCTTTCCCTCTGCAGGATGCCAGTGCCCTTGACTGACCACACAGAGTTGCTCAAGAGCCTAGCTAAAAAGCAAATACCTACCCTTGAAAGCAACCCTAGGCAACAGCTTACCTTAAGCAGTGAGTGGTAGATGAGGCACTGATTCACAGCACTTCTTGGTGCTATTGCTCTGAGACCAAAGGGTGGGAAATAACAGATTTTCCCTTGTAATCAAACCTTTTGAGGCTCTGTCTCTGATGGATACTTGCAGGTGCAGAGATGCTTGGAGGGAGTTTTGAATTTCAATTTCTGTTTCAGGCTGGGACTTTTGGTTGCCCCATATGGATGTGGTACAGTAAACACTGCCATCATCTTAAGTGGTCAGAACGATTTATTTGCATTTGAAGTAGCAGCACTCATCCTTTTGTGTCGGGTAACATCCCAACTTTCCATGGGTGCTTCATCCCAGTTCCCTTGTAATTAAGCTGTTCCACTTCAGCCATAAATATGGCTAAAGTCTGGTATTTTGTAGCACTGCAGCCGTTGGACTGCAGTCCTTCTGCAGGTGTGCTGCAGGAAGCCATGGAAATGCAGCTGCCATGAAAGCATCTGGCAGAGCAGGGTCCAAATTACTGCAGCTGCATAGCAATCAGGCTGAATTGCTGTCAATTGGATCGAAAGGACACATAGGTTGACAATAATACATGACCATATTGACAGACAGCCTTTCACAAAAGCTATATAAGCTGGATAGAGAAAAGGTAGGACAGAACTTCAGTGCATAAACTAACAATTAGATTGCCTGTTTCTGTTTTATTTCTCCAGTAAATGCTATTATACTTGACATTTATGTGTATTCCTTGCTATAATTTCAAATTCTATTATTGAAATAAAGAATGGTATGTGAAAGCCACAAATAATAGCTCCGTTAGTGCTTTCCTTGTGGCTTTGGCTCTTTGTGGTTGGTGACTTAAAAATGACTTGGCAATTGTACAAGTGGACACACCAGGAAGAAGAATACACATATTTTGGACCAGATTTTTGAATGAGTTGAATCTTCTGTGTGTGGTCTGGTAGGGCAGGCTCACAGATGGGGCATTTCAGTGGTCATAGGTCTTCATGCAGCCGAGCAGACTGCTGGCAGTGTGTGGTGGGGGAAAGTGTGTGACATCATGGTTTTCTTATATTTGCTAGCGTAGACAGCAAGTTGCATAAGGTTCAGCTCTCAGAAGCTGGACTGTTTTGAAAGGCAACTTAGAAAGCCAGACATGAAGGAGGAACATATGGAAGACAAAAGAATATGAAAGGCAGTTACTTAATGTGGAAAGAAAACAGGATGGCTGAGAAAAGGCTGGAGTTTTACTGTCATTCATTTCATTTTTCTAAAAGAAAATTGTGACTCTATAATTTAGTGACTGGTTGAAAACAGAATGAGGAGAAAATGCTATAAAATATGTAGATAAGTCAAATACATTTGCTTCAGGACTGCTCAACTAAAATTTCCTGAGTACTTGGGCAATGAACCACAATGAGGGAAAAAGGCGCCTGAGAGAATGGTTGATTACTCAACCTGACTCCTGAAGCCCAAAGGAGAATGGATCTATCTATTAATAAGCCTGTAGAGCATAATAAGGAGATAAAAATAGACCATGTGGATTTGTCAGGTATAAATTGTGTCATCCCACTAAAGGATAAGAACTGCCAAGTGGATAAAAAGTGGTAGATGTGATATACTATGAATTTAGTAAGCCGTTCAACAGCATTCCAAATGACATTTCCCAAACAGTGCAGAAGAAAATGCATTAGGGTACAATCATCTTGAAGTGGATGTAGAGCTGCTTGAAAAGCAGCAGAGTAACCTATTGATGGTTTGCTGTTGAGCTGGGACAGCATTTTGTTGTAATTTACCCAGGAATCTAGTGCTGAGCCTTGTGGTTGTCAAATTTTCAGTGATTTGGATGATGGAGGATAATCTGCCTTTCTAACATTTCCTATTACTGCCAGGGTGGCTTGGGTTACAGACTCTTCAAAAGTGGAGTAGAATACAGAGTGACATAGATATGCTTGCCAAATAATCTACAGTCATTAAAATGAAGTTAGATAAAAACAAATGCTAACTACAAGACTGAAGGAAGAGAAAGGCAGGAATATAAAATAGGGAATATTCCTCTGGGCAACAGCAGTGCACATAGGGACCTGCTGGCAGAGTGGGTCATAAACTGCTTAGACATTGTTGATGTTATTGTGAAGATGTAAGGGAATTTCATATGGGGGTGAATTAATAGGAGTAGCATGAGTAGGATGTGGGAAATAGTTATTCTGCTGTATATATTTTTTTGTGCTTTGAGCCACACTTTAAGAAAGCTGTGCACAAATCTAAGAGAATCCAGGGGAAAGCAAGAAGAAAAACAAGATAACCCTCTTGGAAAACTGAGTTTATTTGATTTAAATGGGAGGATTTCAAGGCATCTCCAGTGCAAAAGAGCTTATTAGAAAATGGGGAGTAGTGAGTCAGAAACAGAGTAAGACTGAATGGACTTAATTTTCAGTAAGAAAAATTTAAGTTTATTAACAGGAAAAACCTTTGATTCTAAGAATAACTAAGCATTGAAACAAGCTTAAAATGGTTGGGAGCAGAAGTTGGAAATATGATGTTTTCTGACTAAGGATATTATGCCCAAACTGGTGATGCTCTTTCATAGAACTGGAGAAACTTGGTGATTGTATTCTCTATCCCCACCCAGAAACTTTGGCAGTCACAAGGGCTATGAGGTAAAGGCAAGGCAGCTTCCATTTCATGTGACTCCCTCTTTGCCCATCCTCAGATCTAGGGCAAGAACCCAATTCATTAAGTGCTTCCTTGCATAAAGGGCAGGTTCTTCCTTACTCTTTTCTGGCTATTCCCATTCAGTATCTCAGATTCAACATGTAGCAAACCTACAGTTGTTGATTTCTGGAGCTCAGTGATTATTTAATGGCAGATAACTAGTAAAAATCAAAACACCATGCAACTATATGTACTATATTGCATCTAACATTTGTATAGGCTGCTAGAGCATAATACAAAATATTATGCCCAACACTAAACTTGACATGGAATAATTTAATGAGGGCAGTTTGCACTGCAGGTTTCCAGATGATAATTAGCTCTAATCAGTGACATTTCCCTGTGAACAGTAGGGTAGATGTGCATGAGTAGAATTGTGTGGTGTGAAAGATGGTGAATGAATTCCTGGTCCTGCTGAAGAGTGGTCATGGATACAGTGACTTTTATGAAAGGGAAATTGCATCAAAAAAAGCAGAGGAAAGAAATGAAATGCAGCCAGTTTGAAACTGAGAAGTAACAGTAAGTCACAACAGCTATGCCTGAACTGCCCAAAATAGATGCCTAATCTGAGCACCCATGTTTCTCAGGCCTAGGGATGCAGGGATGTACCGTGCTGAGACAGTACAGGTCTTTCTGCAGTCCTTGCTTGATGAAATGTCTAGAGCTCACAGGCAATATTTTGATGAAGCTGAAGACCTAGCCTTGTACTCCCACTCAGGGACAGAGGTCTTTCTTTTTTTATCTCTGTTGTGTACAGTGAAGGTATGAGGCTAAATCTAAATAACTTTACAGTATGCTTATTGTTTTAGTAGGTCATAAACTATTAATAATTATCAGGGGTAAATATCGTTTGCATTTTACAGATCTCTTCCAGAGAGAGTTTTTCTGGGAGAGATGCATCCCTAGGCCCTGGTGAGTTCAGCATACACTGAAATATTCATTGTTTTGAGAGAAGAAAAAAAAAAAAGCAAAAAAGGAAAATCTGTTTTGATCCAAAATTGTTTTGGATCAAAAATATTTTTTGATCAGTAAATGAAAAAAAAAATTCTGTCCTTTTGGTTCTAGCTGCAGGCTGTGATACTGACTAAACTTTGAGAAAATGGAGGAGGTCTATGATATTTTAAAGAAAGAAAACTAATTCCATTTGTAGAATGTCCCTTTTTTAACATTCCTGTTTATGAGAAAACAAATGTATAATGCAACATAGATCTTTGTATAGTGCAGGTTCTGTCTGAAATTGAAATGCATTCCATTTCAGAAATTGTGTCCTGTTCTGAGAAGTTAAATATGAGCTTGAAAATGTGAAAACAAATTAGGTCTTTTCATTTTCTGACTAGTAAACTTTAACAAATAAAATTTAATACCCTTGAAGGACAAATGATTCAGAGCACTGCAAGTAGAAAGCCTCTGTGGATTTGGGTCATGCACTCAATCATTTCTTCTAAACTTAAACATAGCCATGAGAAGTACCCTTAGTTCTTTATACATTAAAACCTGGATCTAAACTCCACACTTTTGTCACAATTTGATATTGAGATATAAATCACTGAGCAGAAATCTCTATAAAGACTCATTACAGAAGGGGCTTCTGTTAGTATTGTTGATTGATTTGCTGATTTTCTGCTTGCTCATCATTGATTAGATAAAGTTCTTAGGCTGCTAAATATATTCCATGTGCATCAAGTGAAGTTGGTATTTATGAAATCCAGTACACTGAAACTCAGATATTTGTGCCTTTCCCAAACATAGTCTGAGCTTGGTACATTATGAAATTATAACAAGCATTTGTAGTCTTAAGCCCAATTGAGGAAATTATTTATTTTTGAAAGTGTGCTTCTGTCCCATTGAAATCCACAGTATTTAAGCTTATGCTTCGTTCTCTTAAGCTTAAGCTTTAATTTGCAGGTTCTGCTTCAGAGGAGCAGGCATTCGTAGATGGCAGATCTTGTTTCTTTGATGATTTTCTTCTAGTTCTCTCCATCACTGGTAGTAACAGCTGAGATTTGTTCATGGTTAAGCAAGGCACTTAGGCAGTGGTACTTTGTTTAGAACTAGAAAAGACAATAAGACCACTGTGGCTTGTGCTGTGTTATAGAGCATTAAAGTTCCAGTAAATAACACATCCTTTGGTTCAATGCAGGTGTTTCCGGAACAGGAAAATCTTGGCTGCCAGAGCCATTAGTCCATGGGCATGCTAACTTAATAAAGCAGTCAAAGTCATTGTTTACCTATCTGTATTCCCAAAATACAGCCTCTAAAATGCCTTCAACTAAAAAAAACACAGTGTTTCTTTTTTTAAGACCCCACTGGGCTTGGTTCTGTACTAACACAGAGCAGACAGATGGTCCCTGCCCTGGACAGTTGGATTCTGAGACCTTGCATTTCTCCTGATGATTTTCTGTGTTTTCTCTGATTTGGACATAAGCATTGGCAGGCTAGAAGATCTTGTTAGCTCCTCCTTCCCCCAGCTTCTCTCATATGTCTGCAACATTCACCAGAGATTTTGGCTTTTGTGGGTTTTCTGTTTGTTTGTTCCCTGTTCTTTCACCAAACAGTACTTCTTTCAGAGTCTGAATGGTTCTCAACCAGTGCAATCCTTCCCTGTTATTGCATTCCCTAAAAACTGTATCAGGCTGGTAATTCTCTGGGGCATTACTCCTCATCTCCAGGCAAACTGGCCTTCTGGATGGAGGTAGAAGTTCAGTACGTAATCCACTACGGAATATTACTCTTGAGTAAATTGTAAGATCTACAATTGTACTGCTTCATGTTAGTAAAACACAGATATAATATTACCAGAGTATCTTTTAAAAATAAATTAAGCCATATTTTTGTTCCAAAAAGAATAATCTTTTATACAGGCTGGAAACATAGAAAGGAAGTGACTTGCATTTTGTTGTGGAGAATAAATTTCCTTTTTTCCTTTGTGCCTTTTCAAAACTTCCCACAGCATTTTTGTTCCACTGTTCTGGTCTTCTTTCTCTCTGCCATCACCTCTCTAGAGGTGGGAAAAGAAAGATGGGGTTTTGCCTTTTTTCTTTTATTTCAGATTTACTACAGAAGAAGGAGAGAGGAAAGGGAAGACAGAAGAAATAGAGGAAGTTAGGGAAGGCAGTGGTAGAAAAGTAAACTTTCTATTTTACTATGATTTTTCTAGATATTTTCTACAATTTTATTTTTTCTCTGAAAGATGAACAGAGAAAATGTCTTGTTTTAAAAAAAGACATTTGAAATATTTTAGTAGATTTTTCTTCTGAGCTCTATTGTTTTTTTCCTTTCATTTTTAATTTTTCTCTGCCTGCTGCACTCTTCTGCTCTCCTTATATCTGTTGCCTCCTTTCATCTGTCCCTACAACCCAAGTTCCTTCCTGGCTTCACCTTCTCATCTCTCCTTACAGCATCTCCGAGTCACAGATCTCTCTGCACTGTGGTGGCTTCCCCAGGGAGCAACATGAATCATGGTCATGGTGTTCAAATCATCAGCACTTGTACACAGTGGTAATTAAAGAGTTAGTAAAATAATGCAATGTTAGGTGTAAAGGATGTCAGATTAAAGGTTATGCAGTGAATTCACTTAAACTGACAGTAAAGAGCTGGGGAGACAAGAGTTCAATTTCTTATCCCAGCTGGCAGTTGTTTTACCTCTGTAGCAATCATTAAAGGGGAAAAAGCTAAGCCCTAGAAACATCTCTAACTGGCAATGCAGATATTCTTGTGGCAGTACCATAAAATCCTTAGCACATAGATAGGACTTATGTCTTCTAAGTAATGCACTTGACAGTCCTTAATCCTGTTGACTTAAGGCATTCTCTGAATATTCTTTATGCATCTCTGTAAGATTCTCTGAAAAGTGGGACAGGGGATTTTCTGTCAAAAAAGGTATGTAAGCATCAAATCTATTTTGCAGCTTGCAGATGTAGATTGTCCTGGAAGTAAACAGGAGGGGGTTTTGAAGATAAGAGGAAACACCTTAGATCCAATTGTATATAAGTATAGTAACCTCAAAGTCAACTGGTTTTGTAAGTCCCAAGTAGTAGGTCAACTTGGATGTCTCCATGCTGTAGCTGACCATATGATTCTGCATGAATACAACTGTATTTATAGATGTTAAGGTCAGAAAGGACTATCCCCATCTGAATTCTTGCATACAGAAATCATTAAACTTTCCCCTGACATCTCTGTATTCACCCCAGGGACTTCCAGTAAAGATAGGGATTTTAAAACATAGTGGTGAGAGCAAAACCAAGAAAGAAAAATACAGATGCAGTGCAGCTCCTGTGCTGTGATCTGAGTTGTAATGTTTTAGAAAAAGAAATGCTAAGTAGGTAATTCTAGTTTGTAATTGAACTAAACAACATCAGATGTCCTTTTGGTGTGATGATGTAGATGGACAAAAAAAATCCTGTCTTTTTATACCAAGGTATTTTAAACAGGCCTCTTTGCCCTTTTCTTACAGAATTGTAACAGGAATTGGGAAATAGAATCACAGAATATTAGGAGTTGGAAGGGACCTTGAAAGATACCTAGTCCAACCCCCCTGCCAGAGCAGGATTCAATAGGGTAGTTCTCTGGTTATCACAGCCTTCCTGGCTGCCTGCTTTGAACAGACACTGCATGCCCTGTGCATGTCAGCTCATTTGAGTGTTATAAAGTGCTGGGGGTGCCTTAAATTAACAGATTAATACACCTAAACATCATTGTCTTCATGACTGTTTAAACTCCCATTACATCCTATGCAGATCCAGCCAATCATGCTTAGAAAACGAAAGATGATTTTCAGGCTAATGTAGGTTCTTAATTTTAGGTGCTTTAATTTGCATATTGAATCCTGCACCTAGTGTCACATGACCATCTGGTGTTAGACCCTAAAAAACAGGCACAGGTTTCCTGGAGGAACTGTGGTTCCTCTGTCAGTGAATCATGCTATTGACGTCCCCTGGAACTGGCTTGTGCTTTGCTGGGAAGCTAGACTGAAAATTTGAGGGTATAAGTTTTGTGTTTACTCCACCTGGTAGAGAACATTTAGCTACAGTTCCAAGGGTGCTGGAAAAGGCTATTTTTTAAAAAAATTAAATATCAAGCAGATGAATTTGATACCAGTGCACCAGGAATGTCATAGGATATTTGAACAGTGTAAATGAATAGAAAAGGCCACCTTCAGAAAAACAAGCTCTCCCCAGGAGACAGCTGGAGTTCCATTGGTACCTTATGGTTTGTTGGATGGCACAATGTCTGTCCAGTGTTTAGGCAACTGAAACAAACCCTAGGGATGCAATCTAAGCTGTAGGCCTCTAAATGTGAGCCAGCCCACTAAGTTCCCATGGTAGTGAGGCTGTTGATTAAATTAGTGGAGTCAGAATAATTCAGATCACCCGAAGACAGAAAACTGTCTCATCAATTGAACTGTGCCTGAAACACCACCAGCTGCACTGACTGGATCTCCATGATCTGTCATGGGAACTCAAAGATGTGGCTTGTGTGGCCACATGCAGGCATCAGCCTGCAAGCCCAGTCCCACCCCAAAAGCTGTGTAATGCTCTTTCCCTTTTTTGATTTTCGCATTGCATGAAGCTCTGCATATGCTCTTCATTATAGCCCTGTAGAGGTTGTCATAGTGGAAGTGGCAAGTTTTAACACAAAATAAATAGGCTATTTGGTCCAAAAAATACCTGGTACTGTATGATAATTGCTGTTTTCATGTAAAAATCATAGAATCTTTTTGGTTGGAGAGGACTTTCAAGATCATCAAGTCCAACTGTTAACCCATCACTGCTAAACCACGTCCCTGAAAAGGGAAACAGTTAATGAAATGATTGTCCCAGTTCAGGGTTTATTTAAAGTTCATGGCTGGGAATCTGTTGAGGAGACCAGAGCAGATATTGCTCTTCCCCCAACTCTGTTGTTTCACAGCCATCTATAGATTGAGGAGGAATTCAGTGCTCTTGCTTAGCTCACACATTTTAGGTTTTCTTCACAGCCCTTGCGGCTAGAACCAGCACTTCCAAATGAGTGAGGCAAAACTATTCCATGTTAATGAAATGAATGTGACAGCAGCCTGGAAATGTTGCTAATCACAACTCTGCCTAGGGATATGAGACAGAAAAGCATTATTCCTGCCCTGTTTGGTAGAGTATTAAATACTGATTAGACTCCAGTGAAAGTAACAGGTATAAGAGAGAAAATGAGCTATCCCTGTTTCAAGCAGTGCTTCCTTTTGTCACAGTGGGTAGTTTAACCTGTTTAGAATATATTTTTCTAGCTCTAAAAATGTCTGCAGACAATTGAAAATTACTGATTCCACAGCAGGACTCAACACTTTTGGATCTCACCCTCCATTAGTCATAGGTCTGCTCCTCCCCAGAAACTCTTGCTTCTTCATCCTTCCCTGCCCCCCCCCCTCCCCACCTTTTACAAGTAAATGGGCACTGCCATCCCACTGCTTGGTGCACCACAGCATTACAGCTGCCTCTCAGACTTTTCATTGTGAGGCCTGGAGGGCTTTTGGAGAGAGGGGAAATTTCTAATCATCCTTAAATTCCCCTAGTAAGTGGCAACTGGCTTTCTGTTGGATCTTAAACTGCCTCTCGTGAGCTCAGTTCAGCCTGAAGAGTAAGCGAATGAGGAACATAAAGGTGGTGCAAGATGCTTTTCAAGCTATACTTAAGTGAAAAGTATAAAACCAGGAAAGAATGAACCTCTCTGTCTTTCTCAGATCTTTATAAAAGCTCAGATTTTAATTTAAGTTTAACCTCATTGAACCACAGTCCTCTCTCATTTTTACTGACACTCTGAGGCAATTCATTAAGGCTACATCTAGTGACAATTAAGGAAAGTTCAGTAAAAACATACTGTACTTTTTGCTTCTCAGCAGTTACTAATAATGATGTTAGACTGAAATAACTGCTCAAAATGCAGAATGTGTATTTACACAGAGGATGAAGAAAGGATATGGTGAAGAAGAAGGTTTGGGTTGTGGGAGGCGTGTGGTCTGCAGCTGCCCTTGGGAAGTCACTTCTCATCCTGTGCCCCTTTGTTCTTCTCTAGTCCTCTGCATAGATTTACTTTTTTTTTAACACTAACACTTAATAGCAAGGAGTGTCTCCTGGTAGATCTCTTAGTTTATAACTAGTCCACAGGCTCTAATTCCAGAAAGGGCTGTGGGCAAAATTGTAAGGATCATTAATTATCTGTTCTGTAAGTAATTGCATTTTTTTGAGTGAGTAGCTTGAATAGAAGTAGCTTTTTTGAGTGAGTAGCTTGAGTAGTAGAACTGTCAGTCTGCTAAATACTAGCAACTTTGCATATTAAAAAAATTTAAAGAACAGGAGAAGTCTCTGCCCTGGAGCATCTGAAGGATACAGTAGCTAATGCAAGACCTTGTATTGCTATTTCTACGTTTTTTAGGCACTGTTGGCTCAAGTGAAAATATGACAAATTGTCCTGAACTCAGTTCAGTTTAAAATCAGCAGCTTTTTTAGTGGTACTCATGGGGATACTGAACCCACTCATCCTAAATTCGTTGTAACCCTGCTATAAAGTGGACAGTGAGTCTAGCAGAATGTAAGGCTTTCAGGGACTCTGAGGTTATGTTGAGTAGTTTTTTAGAATTTCCCCCTTGGAGAACTTGAAATCTAATGGCCAAAATGCTGAAGTGAATTTAAACATCACTGTAAGTATCAAAGATTTCTGATTTCCATATGACCATTATGAAAAAAGAGTGTGGTTTTACACTTTCTAGGTTCTTTGTTGTTCAACTGTTTGGTCTGCTTTCAGAGCTGTGATTGTATTGTTCAGCCTTTGAATATTGAGGTCAGTGAGGGACCAAGCTGTTCTTAGTTGTCCTTTCAGTGCAGGTAAGAGGAGGTTTTGCCATGTCACATTGGCATACTCCTTCCTCTGGCATCTATTGTTTCTTTTGAAAGGAGAAATAAGCAAAAATGTTCAGTTTAAATGCAACATTTAAACCTGTGGGATTGTTTGAATGAGAGGAGGCAGGTGAATCTCTAGAGCCTCTGAGGTAGTTTTGAAAGCAGGAATCAAATGTAAGAGATTTTATGTCATGCTGCTATGTGGCATTTGTGTAAATGGACATTTGAATTTGCCAGGTGCTTGGGAATTCTAGACATGCACTTTTGATACAGGAACTATTTTTATACCTTGTTAGACAACATCTGAAGCCATCCTAAAGTGATACATCCCTTGTTTTAAACAGGAGGCAGCTGTGGGATCCTGTTAGAGAGAGGGTATATTGAAGAGGAGCTTAAGTGGATCTTCTCAGCAAGGGAAGATCAGCTATGTGCCCAAGAGACAATGTGGCTGGCAAGGCAGGGCAGAGCAAGGTGAGCAGAGCTGGTCCAGGGTGGTGTAGCATAAAACTGATGTCTTTGGCCACAGAGGTGGGGGGAAACTTTCTCTGTTCTCTAAGTAAAGGACTTCAGGAAATCAAGGATATGCAGAATAAAACTATGTTAGAAATGCAAATTCATTTTCTGATGAGCCTATTATAAAACCATAACTTACCTGAAAAATGTAAAACTTTTCTTCTTTGCTTTGATAGGGAGAAATGGGAGGTAACGTTACATGAAGGTTATTCTTAAGAACTTAAATAGGAACTCCTTCCTTGAAGTTTCTAGTTTTGCCTTTGTCAGGAGGGACTGCAGTTGAAATATAAGCCCATTTTTTGAAATGGTTTTGAATGCACAAAGACTCTGGGCTGGTCTTTCTTATTTGAAACAAAACATTGTGTCTGTGGAGGGGAGAAAAGAAAATGGAAGTGGTTAAACACTCAAGGAAAGTACTAAGCTTCTAAGTAAGCTGCTGAAAATGACAATGAATAGCAGCAAAAAGTATCTTTCTTGTAACATTGATATGAAAGAGGAGAAACCTGGTGTGACATGGTTTGTTTGTGGAGCTGACAGAGGTCCTCTCTTCAGTTTGGAAAACCAGAGCTTGCAAGAAGTTAGAAATGAACATAAATGAGGTCTTAAACTTTTAGGAAAAATGCTGCCTGCAAGAAGAGGCAGAGGTTGCACAGGGATAGACAAACAGAGCAGGACACAAACACTGCAGTAAGCTTCAAAATGGCAGAAACTCAGAAGCATTGAACTGTTGTTAATAAATGAAGAGATTGTGCCATGCTGTAATGAGGAAATAATCCCAATCCCTTCCTTTGCCTGGTAATCTTAGAGAAATTTTGGGTCGGGGAATGTGATAGTAAGCAGCCTAATGAGCTAGGTACCAGACAAGGTAAGCTGGCTGGCCAGGAGGTGTCAGGTTTATGATCAAGGTTGGATGTTTTGTCCCTGTGTTTGTAACATCACCTTTGAATAGGCTCAGGTACATTGTAGACATTAAAAAAAAAAAAAACCAACATTGTGTTTCTTCTGTAGTTTTTTTGCAGTTCATGGTTTCTCTGTATTTTGTGTGTGTAGTGCTTTTCAAGTTTCTATTTTTTATAGGATTTGAATTCACAAAAGACCACGGGGTCATGTAATTGTTTTTTAAATGACATGTATAGTGTAATTATACATTAAATACATGTGTAATGTATTTTAAATTTCACCTATCTCTGGGTCATACCCTGCAATTTGTGCAATTTGTCATCCAGGAAGACATCTTGTCTTCTCTGGAGGTATAAACATTGGAGATCTTCCCATTCTTTCAGTAGTGATGTACACCTAATTGGAAAATCAGAATCTCTGCTACTTCTGATTTTACATGCAGAACATTTTGTTTGGCTGAAGGGAATCAAATGTCCTTAAACCATTTTTGTTTCAGATGCTTAAGTGAATTATGATAAGTGCATTGATTTCATTCAGATGTGTTATTGAAGATGTTGTTCAGAGGCCATATGGTTCATCCTGTGCCCAGGCATGTCCATGCTGCTCAGAGGATGTGTGCATGGGTTTTGTGCTACTTGGGTGTTGTGCTTA
This sequence comes from Galbula dea, assembly GCA_013399015.1. Lineage (NCBI taxonomy): Eukaryota > Metazoa > Chordata > Aves > Piciformes > Galbulidae > Galbula > Galbula dea. The sequence goes on from VWZX01010527.1 coordinate 2,247,542, forward strand.
TATCAACCACAGCCAAGACTGTGACACCTGAGAGCCAGGTCTGTAAAGAAAATGGGGCTCCCAGTTAGCTGAGCTATGACAAATACAACATTCCAGCAGCTCAGGATGAGGACAGGCCAGGGGCTACTTAACCCAGATGAAGATGTTTGCATTCACTCTACAAACCAAAATATTGTCTTTCAATAGTGCAGATAGGAAAACTGAAATATGTGAGCAGAAGCTCCATGGAAAATGTTGATTTTTTTCTTGAAGTTGTGTTTCCTACTGCAAAGAAAAAGGGGGGTTTTGAGTGGTATATTTCCCAACCCACTCTACCACAGTCTGTCTGAATCTTAGTATTGCCATCTGGCACCCAGTTGGGGAACCACAACAGCATATGCTTCTTTTATGTTACTATTTGATATTTATGACTAAGACAACTTGGTAATATATTTGGCTAATTACCTTTTTAAATTCCATGTCCAGAAAATTCATGGGAAATATAATGTTGTATAAGTTTGTTGAACATACATGAGCAGGAAACAGCTCTCAACCTCAAATAAAGAGGAAATCTAAAGCAAAGATACATCACACAGCCACACTGCAGAGGAAAGCTCTTCTCTGGAACATGCTGGGTAGATCATGCAAGAGATCTGTTCCCAGGTGGGAAGTGACAAACAATCAGGTAGCCAACATCTTGGGGTCCCACATCAGAAATGTTTATGGTAATTTTCTAGTTGAAAATCATTGTTTTAAAAGGTAATGAGTGTTGCTGTCCTTGGGTTTTCCATGCCCTTGAAAAATACATCTGCTTTTTAAAGGACATCCAAATATGAAATTCTTATTGACAACCAATCAAAATAATTTTGTTTTAGCAATGACTCCACAATGCTTCATGTCATTCAGGTGCCTCATTTTCCCCACAGAGCTCCTTGGAAGGATAGTCGCTAAAACTAATCAACAGGTGATGCAGTGCAGTAGAAACAAAGCAGTAGAGCAAAGCATTTGCTATTGATGTGGAGGATCCTCCACTGTACACATTTTAGAGTTACATCAGTTCAGATTAGAGTCAGTCTGATCTTCTGGATCTCCACCATGTGTGTGACTTGAAGCAGTCTGAAGAAAAGCTTTCCTACAAACTCTTGTTTCTGCCCTGCTTGCCTTTCAACCTGCCACTCTTGGGAGTAGCACACTACCATGTTTCATACAGGTGACAGTACTATTTTGGTGTTCTTTCATCTTCACCTGCATGAGACATCACACAAGTAATAGGCTTTGTTTCTGTTCCTGCCCATTCTGTTCCTGCTTGCTTGTGAGTGGCACCTACTCCTGAACTTCATTCCAGCTCCAGTAGAGTTCACTGGGCTGTTCCTGGAATTCTGATGTAAGTTATTATTAATTAATAACTGTAGATGATGATGATGATGATTAGTCTTAGATGCAAAAATATCAACATCTGATTCTTTAGACTTTAAACTGAATCCAGAGGTGTTAAGGAAAGCACAGCCAGCAACTTCACTGGAAGTTGGCTTGGATTCTGAGAGACTGCATGAAACTATATATTATTTTAATAGAGCTGCATTTCACAATGTAACACAATTTAACAGATTTAAATTGCACAACAAAGCAAGCACTATTTTCTGAGAGCAATATAAAAACTAAAGCTACCTTTGGTAGAGTGTATGCAGAGAAAATGAGAAAAGAACAGATGGGGATGCATTTACATAGGAGGTGGCAGGCAATTTCATTTTTTTCTATTGGCATGCTAATTAATGATCTTGCCAAAGAAGGGATGCTGTATAAATCTCCTAAAGGAAGGATAATAGCAAGGTCAGATGTATCTGCTAAACTGTGTAGGAATTTGAATGCACAAGTCTTGCAAAATCCTGTGTTAGATTAATAACCTGTTAGAAAGAAAAAATTGAGATACTTGGTAAATACAATTTGAAATGCAGATACAAAAGATAGAATTGGTGATGCATTGGAATTTCAAGTTGCAGAATATAAACTCTTGAGCTGGCCTGGATCCTGAGATTTGTTTAAATCTATTGGACAGGATGAATGTTGAAAACCAGGGGGGGAACTCAGATTTGTTGTTTTCTCCCCTTTCCTGAGTCCATGGATGTCTTTGAAGGTCTGCATAGTTTAGCTGAGAAATCAGGATACAAAGACTTCAAAGCGTTCAGTTTGGCTGAGATAAACACTTGAAATAGGGGAGGATTTTCTATAGCTTAGAATAATAGTCATAATATTTGCAGTACTTGATGTAACTAAAAGCTATGTAATACTACCATCTCTGTAGTGCTAGTGAGCTGGCAATTATTCTGTATGGTCTGGAAGGAGGACAGCTCACAGCTACCAGCTAGTCCAAATCACAGTGTCTGGAGTCCTGCTCAACTAAAGAGTGTCATGGTGCCTTATGCACACCAAACCCATGGCAGTGGAGGATTTTCCCCCTTTTCATAAAATAAATGGTCATGTTGTCTAAAGTCACCCTGATGGCCTATGGCAGATGACTATAACCCAGGACTCTCCATTCCAAGCTTTGTCGGTAAGGCTGCACTGCCTGAGTGTGTTTCTGGTCTCTCCTTATGTCATAGTCTCTGACGTTAGTGGCTGTCTTCCTCTATGATCTTTGCTGATCTTCTGTCCCTGCTGCCAGGACCCTGAGAATTCAGGATTTCAGCATCTCTGGCTGTGCTGAATTATGTTTTTTAACAGATGGAGATTATAAACCTAAAATACACTGTGACTGGAGACCACTTACAAAATATTTTGGATAGTGTGATCATGAGGAGAGGTATTTCAGGGAGAAGACCACAGGGCCATGCTGTGCGCTGTGCCTAACAGGCAGGCTCAGGACTGTGATTCTGGGAAGTTTGATCTGTAAAGTCTGTAGGAAATCTCTGTAGTCACTCAGCATCCAAACTGCTGGCTGTTAAACTGAGCAAGAAAATGCATGTTCAGAGCAGGTATTTGATCCTTACTTTGGGTGTGTTCCACTTGTAAATAGCTCCAGGCTAAGTTCACAAGGAAAACTGAGATAAGCACCAAAGTCCGAAGTCTGAAAGGTAGAGCAGGAGCAGCCCCTGACAACCTCCTTAGAAGTCCTCCTGTTGTGTTTGAGAAGAGCAGGGGGTGCCTTGGCAGTGTTGAGCTGCATGGCTTATGGATCTCACATTGCAGGACTCATGGGCTCCATCACTTCTGCTTCAATTATTGGTATTTGCTATGCTAGCTGAGGCTCTTCTGCACAGAGAGTTGTTACTGACTTTTCACCAGCCTTTGGTAGGGACCTGAAGCCATCAATTTCATATCTATAAATTGCTTTTGCAACACTAAGGTGAAACTCTTTGGATATCTGCACATAAACCTTAGGGAAACAAAGAGAAAAAAGGTAAGAGTTGGAAATCAAGACCCTGAAAATAGTAGCACAAATGTGATTGTCAGAAGTAACAGCTGACAAAATGCTACAGTAGAGTCTACTAATGAGTATTCACACCTCATCAAGTGGAAAACAGTCCCCATCTCAGCATTTAAAAAGAAACAATTTGAATGAAAGAAATGAGCATCATGATTTTGTTCTGTACTTTCAGGAAGAGATGAGATTCATTAACAAAATGTGACTTAGAGGACTTGACAAGCAAATAGGATTCAGATGAGTATGCCTACACAGAAAAAGCAAATGAATACAGCTTGGAACACAAGGAGGCAAGCATTGCCAGTTAGTTTTAACCTTGAGATTGCAGAAAATGTTAGGTACTACATGTTGTTATATTTGTATGAAAAGGGACAAATTCTAGACCTTGCATGAGCAAAAGAGACTCAAACCTACAACAATAAAGTTTTGAAAAAAGCAAATTAGAGGTAAGGGTGGAGGTTAGCTTGCCTGGGTTAACAGCTAACTTAATAGAAAATGAGGCACTGGCAATAAAATAAATAATGCTGTTTAATTACAGTCATGACCTTTAGTAATTGCTGTATTATTGCTTGGTGTTATAAGAGATTTATTGTATTTACTGAAACAATTACTTTTCTTCCTGTGCCAAAACCATCAAGAACTGGGATTGGAAAATACCTATTAGATTATCTGGTTCTTGTATCCCCTGCTGCACAATGTCTTGTCTGGTTCTGGTCTAAGTATCTTCAAATGTTGTTTTGTGTGGAACACACTGGAAGGTTACTCTGCAGCCTGAAGTACTAGTTATTCATACCATGGAGATAGTTTTGCCTCTGATGAGCTGAGATGCAGGGTTACTTCCATCTCATTTCTGCTGATTGGATTTTCTTATGCTTCTCTTCATTGACAATGTTTTTATTAACCCATTCTTCTTCACTGCTTTCACTCTTTTCCAAGAGTTAAACCTGCGTCAAAAGGGAATAGTTTTTATCAACTCTTGTGACTGCCTCTCTGATACTGAAGAAAATAGCAGAATGTGAATATTTTCATCAACTCCATACAACATTTATGCAATTATTAATGCAAAAAAAGACAAAAAATGAGCACAGTAGAGCTGGTAGTCTTTGAAACTGCAAACTGTAAGAGATTCCCTGCTGCCTCTAATTTCATAGCATCCTAATAGCAATGGAAGATATTCCTAGAGCAAAAGGTAGTTGTTTCAAAGCAAAAAATCAAACAAAATAAAACCAGACCACCTAGTGTCTTTTGCCTATCCAGCTCTAGAGAAAAATATTGGAAAGGCTTCATAAAAATGACACTACAAGGGAGGAAAATAAACACAGGGAACTATAGCTAATATCCAAGATGTATAATCAGGAGATTATAGTCTGGCACATGTAATGAGCTGCCACACTCTTCCCTCAGATAAAAACTGAAAGAATTATCAGAAATCTGCAATGATTTGTCATTATGCCAACCAATTTATAGCATTTGGCTTTACTGAGTGGTCAAGTGAAATGTCTAAGTAACTGATAATACAGGACTCCTGGGTATATGTACAGAGGTTGATAAGGGATGCTTATATACTTCTAAAAGTAGATTAAGAAAATCATTTATTAAATGTATCTAACTCATACATCAGTTATACACAGGAAATTAATTTCAGAACATTGAGAGAAAAAAACTTAAAATATTTTTAGAATAAGAAAATGTTCTCAAAGAGTCAGTGTTGAAAGGCTATGGAATGGCTATTTTGCACCCTTTCCTGTCACTCCTCTGCAGTTCCCTGTGCCTCAGTTTCACTTCAGCTCTGCCTTCTCACTGGGTTCTTTCTGAGGTATGTGTGAATGAGTGGAGACAAAGGTCACTGTCATTTGTATGGCAGAAGGCAAATCCCAGCCTACTGAAAGCTGAGCACCATGAAGGGACATGAAATTAAGTAACTTACCCATATGAATAAAATATCAAGCACTATTTTTAGAAGCTTGACTGTTCTGACAGACCCAGTAATTTTTCAGCTAATCTCACCACTTGTTCTCCTGAGCCAAGGGCTATTCCCCATCCTCTGGCATTCAGAAAGTAACATCATGGATGATAATAGTGTGATTTTGATGGAATCTGCTACCTTTTACCCAAGCACATTCTGCTGGGGCCTAGAGGCTCATTTCAGAGGCAGTCTCCCTTAGAGAAGCTACCTTGGCCAAACTTTCAAAAACTCATTCAGGTTATTTAATTGAACCTCTCAGTCTTGCAAGGAGATATTGGTTATAGTCAAAGACTTAATAAGTCTCCTGGTCTAGACAATTCCCTCTCTGATCATTACAAGAGGCAGGGCCATTAATATCAGCTTATCAAGTTCTGCTGCCCTATCATATTTTCCTTTTTTTTTTTTTTAGTTTTATTGAAAGTGTTAGATTAGCACAGTGTTTCTGAAGAAATACAAAACTTTTTTTACCTAATTTTCCTCCTAACTGTCCATATTTTCAAGATAGGTTATTTTGTTCATCAGCCCATTGTAGTGACAAGCCTTTTATTTCTTTATCAATGGATGGGTAAGACACTGCAGCTGATGGCTGCCAAGGGGGTCCTTGCTGGGCTCTGTGGATGCAGCTAGACCTAGAAACTCTTCTGACTCCCCATTTTTCAAATCCAGATCTTGCATTGCCTCCTGCTACTGCACTGAACTTGGGAGATTGCAGTGTCCCATCTCCAGGCTTCATAAGGCCAGATTGCTATGAGGCAAATGGCTGTGTCTCAGCTGTCTGCAAATCTCTGCTGTTGAGCCCTTCTGGGTAGGGAGTTACTCAGCTTATCTGGCTAACTTTGCTATCTGGTATTACCTTCATGTATCATGGGCCACGTGAGTCAGAGTTTCTGCAGGTAGGAAAGCGATTTGAAGAAGCCCTTGTCCACTTTCTGCTACTGGGCTCCAGAACTTAACCCAGCTGAATCCAACTTGAGCCTTTATTTTCTTGTCCAGTGGTTTGTATACAGTATAAATTTGGGGGTTAAATAGAACATGGGTGTCCCATGTTTTTTTGAGCCATTCCCAAACTCATTGTTTATAGGGGAAGAGCAGTGTGGACTGTAATTTCCAATGACAAAATTGATCTCTCTTAGGATCCTCTTTCTCACTGGAAGTTCCCTGGGCTGGTGTTACTGCTTCAACTTTATCTCTGATAGACACACAAGAGGTTCCCAAAATCTTGTAGCTCACTGAATTCCAGTGGTAACAGAAGAGTGACAGCTCCAAAGAAATAAACTGGCCAAGATATCCAACAAGGAAGCTTTTTTTTAAGTCAACCCACTTACATACTGAATAGATTGCATCCATCTTTTGACACTTGTAAAAATCAACAAAAGTGATAAAAATTACCCAGTAATGCTTTTGATATTATCTTTTAAGGAAAACGAAATCTCTACCCTTTCAGAGAACTCAGCAGGACATTTCTTTGTTCTCTTTGTTGTTCATTGCATTCAGGATGGAATTAATGATTTCCTTAAAGGCCTATTTCTTTCCAAAATCAGTTCAGAAAAATCCTCTATCTTGGTAAAGCAGCCTGAACTCTTCCAAAAGAGGCCTTTCTAATGAGTGGATTGCTCCTTGAACTTCAGTGACCTTCAGAAGCACTTCAGCTCAGAGGAAATATCTCTCATCATACAGAGATGTCGACCCCAGTGTGCTGGTGAAGGGAATGTTACAAATGTGCACTAACCCCCACACAAACAATGGATTTTTCCATGTGAATATTCAAGCATAGTCTTGAACTTGCTTAATGTGACTTCAAACAGTTGAAAGTTTTGATGGAGGCTGCAGGGAGGAAAAAAGAGGAAAAAATGTGGAAGTCGTTAAAACATATCTATAGATAGGAATTGCCATTTCCTTCTCTAAATAGGGGAGAAGATGATGTTCTATTTTGGGAGCTACTTTGTCCCAGATAACAAGATTTCTTCTGTCTGCTCTCACTTTGTCATGACTGGGTATCTTTCCTCTTGGCACCTCTCTTCGCCTTTCAGCAACCTCCTCCTCCTCTAACCTTTGCCTATTCATATTCTTCTCCCCAGGCTGCTTTATCACTGTTTCCTTGAAATTCTCTATTTCTTTCTTCCCTGGTCTTCAATCTACTCAGATGTGCTCTAAGAGGATCTTTCTTATCCTATATCTTTCAGCTCCAGGCTTGACTTCCTCTCCCTCCTCATAAATTCCTTCTCTCTTGGCCTCCTCCCTGCTCTGTGGGAAAGCTCATATGGAGGTAGCCATACTGTGTTCAGTCCTGTACCTCCAGAGGATACCCACTACATGCCAGCTTGGACTTTTCTGGCCCCAGGACCAGCACTCCTGGCAGGTTACCTCCTCCCTCTGGCACAGCAGCCCCATGCTGCTGCCTCTGTGTCCTTCCCTATGCACTGGCAGTTTGCTGCTGCTGCTGCAAAGGTGGTTTTGGGGTGGCATGAGGAGACAACAAAAACAACTTTGTGTCATATTTTGAAGAAAGTCCTAGAACTGAATTGTCCATATCCCTCAATATGATTTTTTTTTTGCCAAATAGAGCCTCTGTGTATACGTGCATCCTCTGCCCTCCCCATCCCCAGGTGCTTTCATTGCTGGAACAGCTGATCTGTAGCTTTCTGTGGAGTCTGTGAACATCCTCTATGAGGCTGTATTTGTTCAGGCCTTTGTCTCAAGCTACTTCATTCTGTGAAAAAATGCAGTCAAAATACTCAATTCAGTGCAAATTAGACACTTGACTATTCAGGTAGTGACATTTCTGAGATAAACAGTATCTTGGATGCCATTCCCCTGATCAGGGCTGCCCATGCAGATGCACTCTCGCAAGGCTGGGTTTAGTCCAACTGGTTTCTGTTGTGAAGCTGAAAAACAATTCTCACAAGTGCTTGTTCTGGAAGAGAGGCCACACAGATGTGAGGGGTGAGCTGAAAAAGAGGCATTTCAGCAAGATAATAGACTCTGAGCTCTCTGAACAAGTCCTTCTTTCATAAGGTGTTCAGAAATGACAGGACCCTCTTGCCTCTACAGCTTAGTGTCTCTGGGCTCCAGGTGTCAGGTACAAGGGTAGCATTTTCCTGTGGTTGCTCCAGAGTGCTCTGCTGTACATCTGCAGCATCACATGGGAAGGACATGTCTGATGTCACCAGTGGGGATGCAGCTTTGTGTCCTCTCTACTTAATGTGTTGCTTTGTTGGTACAAACTCACCCCAGAGTCAGTTCGTGCAGCAAACTCCATTTAATCAGTGATGAATGTGTCATTGGTGCTGCAGCCCTGTGAAATTCATTGGCAAAGTCACCACTCTGACATTTCATCATTGTAATTTAAAGGAATAAAAATGGCCAAAAATTGACATATGAATTTTCCTATCAAGCTCTGAGTGCAATCACATTATATATTTTAAAAGGCCATTCCAACAAGAAATCTTTCATGAGCTCAACTGGAAAACAACTGGGTGTTTTCAGGCCTGATTCAGTTTATAAAAATTAATGGGGGAGAATTATCTACTTTCCTGTGTTATTAAAAAAACCCACAACCAAAAACAACAAACAAAAACCCAATAAACCAAAACAAATCCTCTCATTGAATTTCTCAGCTTGTACCAGCCTATTCTAGCAGAAACTGAGGCAGTTTGCCAAAGGCTGATGATTCAGTTTTATATGATTAGTTTCTTTAGCCACATCCAGATATTTAGAGGAACTAATAATTTGTTACACTGCTAATCTCTCAAATACCTGCAAGGACTCACATCTAACAGCACTACTTCAGTCATGACATGGTTTTGTTCGTGTTTTTGTTCTATGTTGTTGGAATTAATATGTTAATGTAAGAACAGAATAATGACAAGATTATATGATCCATATAATTTTCCACAGCTTGGCATCATCATAAAGACATATGAGCAAAACCAGCACACATGAGAAGTACCCAGATAGAAGCTGGAGGTTTAATTAATGAAAGTTATGTGGCTATAAAATTGTCAGTATTATACATAGCTGACCTTGGTCAATCAACCTGGGGGCACAGTCTAACCATCTGACTCTTTCTGCAGTTTAGAGCAGATTTTGGTATTGCAGAGTGGTATTTCAGTGGTGCTTCATAGTTCAGGATGTCTTTATTCTTAAGTGTCACATGGAAAGAAGTGTGATATTCAGAAATCTAGTGAAAATCAGCTCCCTTTATGATTGCTTGTGCCAGATCTTTTGGACTGTGATATGCTGGGGATTACTGATCATTTCTAAAGATGTAACCTTACTGCATGTTGCAATATAGTCTTTTTTTTTTTTTTTTCCTGCATCCCTCTAAGTACCAGGAACACAACTGGGGCTCATTAAGGGAACCTTCAGACACCTATACAGTGCTGACTGGAACATACCAAACACTGTATTTACTGGTACATATCTTCCAGTACTTAAGCTTGTAAAAAGTTTAAAAGACATTGCTGAATCTGCAGATAGCAACTGTGAAAAATGTTCCCCTTTTCATTGTGTGCCTGAAGTAGCAGTGGGAGCCCAGCTCTTCACTCCTGAAATCTGCAATGCCCCTTTTTTCTCCCCAGGTACTGTGCTGTGAAAATTTCCATTAACAGAATGGAGAAATGCTTCTCAGTAGGAAGGGAAGTGCAAGGAAAAGTTTCTTTTTCCTATAATAAAATTGACTTAGACTGGGCTCAGTGGCCACTACCCCTCTAAATTCCTGTAAAAATTAATATAGGAATTATCAGATCAGAGTATCACAATCTAATGCTCCATCTGGTCCAGTGTTCTGTTTCCAGAAGTGACTTACACCAGATGCATCAAGACAGGAATAAAATATTAAACATCTAGAGTGCTATAAGTGTCCTAACCAACCCCTAACATGGTTATTGGGCAGCTGCTAGGAGATCTAGTGGCAGAAGGAGCCTGCCAGCTTTTCTATTTTTCTAGTAAATAGAGCAAAGAAATGTACTTTCCTCTGGGATATCAGTATCTGCTCTATCCAGCTTTGTGCACATTAATCATTCCTCCTGACCTCATGTGCACATGTGCATCCAGACTCACACACAAATCCTCTTCTCTAAGTGCAAAGAATGTGCAGTGGTTGCAACACAGTGGATTTTATCAGAGTTGAAAAGTTGATAAGGAGACTCAGGGGCAGAATTCAGTTTAATCAAGCTAAGACATTTCCATCTGACCTAGTCATCCTAGGCTCCCTTTATAGTCAAAAAAGAATACCTGTGCTTCCAGGTCATGACTCTTCTGACTGGGTATAGAAGTCTACTTTAGGAGGCAGTGACTCCACAGGCTGAGCTCCATCAACAGCAAAAGGAGTCCCTCCTTTGGTGACAAAGCTAATGTTTGTAGAATGATAAGGAGTTTGAAAGAATTAAGATCCAAAATGGTTAAGGCACTTGGGCACATATTTCAGCCTGCCCCTCTCCTTACTCTGCCTTATCACCTGGCAGTAATTGCATCTAACAGAGTCTAGATGATAATGGGAGTAGGATAAGGAGCTTTTTACTTTTAACTAGCAGCTCAGCATGATCTATCTTTGTAATGACCAAAATGTGTTAGCAGTAGATGGCCATGAATGGGATGATTGCATCACTAATGGTTGAACACATGAAGTGCCCTCTGGATTAACATTAATTGGTCACCTTGGTGGAGACTTCACATGAAAAATCTGTCTGAACAGAGACAGTGATTGGGTTTCTATTTCCCCTGTAGAGTTTGTCCTTTAAAGGAAGTAGAAAAACCCTGAGGGGGTGGTTGCACAACTGCTAGGTATATGAGTTACCTGCCTTCTCCAAATCCAGTATCTACCAAGGTCACTATGTTTGTGTCTGTCCTAATTGCTTTATATTTCATGTTTATATTTCAATATTTGGTTACCTAAAATACAGTTTATATTCTTAGGGGTAGAAATGAGCTTGCTGTGTGTTTTCTTTAAACTCTGTTTTGTTGATCTTTCATTTGATAAATTTCTGTCTCCCAAGGCTGGAGACTAGCTGACTTGAGAAGACTAAGCAACTCTAATGGCAATAATACCAGGGCTGGAAACCCATTAGAGTTCCTAACAAGCTAGGTCTACACAGGCCCATCTGAACAAAAGCAGAAAATTGCAAGGCATAGCATTGTATCACCAATCAATGCCAGAGAGCAACATACTATAGAAAACCAAAACACACTCCCCCAAAGAGCAACACACCATTAAATACTATGTAGAAATCTTTATCTGTACCTAATGAGGGAGAGAAGCTGAAGCTGCTTCTGTAAAAGAATATACTATGAGGTCTGAGAATGAATAGGACAGCATGGGTGGAAAACTAATTTGTGAAGTGTAAAACTAAGTATTGTTTAATGCCTTCCCTCACAAGGACACAGAGTGACAGTTTTTATTTGTTGAAAGAGTAATTGCAAAGAGGGAAAAATGATCCCTTGGTCTTTTCTAGGCATGGCATAGAATAATGAGCTTGGAAAATCAGCTTTCTAGCTGTAGAAGCTGGGGTAGATTGCCTTGTTAGGTTGTTAGGTCTCCATCAGTGGAAGTTTCTGAACTAGGGATAGACAAACATCTGACAGGAATGGTTTATCTCTCTAATCCTACTTTGTAAGGTGGGGTTTTTATTTTATTTTATTTCAGAGAATCAGGACTTGTCTTAGAATAAGGTGGAATGTAATTCACTGTATTTTGTTATATGTAGAACAGCTCTACAGTACCGTGGTTTCTGAACTCATGTCCAGTGGAGGACAGCCCTGGAGCTGCCTGTTCTGAAAGTTACTGCCTATCTAGGCAGCCCCAGCTGCAGGGTACCTGGAAAGCTGAGATGCTTGGAGAGATCTGGTACCTCAAACAAGTGCACCTTCCTAGGGACCTCAGGTCTCTTGTCTACATATATTTGACAATTTGTAATAAATTTAGTTTCTTAATATACTTTCAGGATAGTTGAGGTTTGCACTGTCTTATGTGCTTCTGACTGTGCTTCTGTCTATCCACTTCTCTCTCCTACTCACTTTCTTAGCCCTCTTGCTCCCTAGCAGGATGAGTCATTCACCCAGATGTCTCTTGAAGCAGACAGTAGACCCCAGAGTCCTCGGACTCTGTTACTGCTCCCAGTCCTTTCTGCAGTCCAGAAGTTCAAGATGCTGGGCTGTGAGTGCAGCAGCATGCCACGTAATACTGGTGCTGCTGGTGGAGGAGCTGTGACTTCCTTCTCAGTGAACCCAATGGTGTAAATCAGGAGAAGCTGTTTCTGTAAAACTGCCATGTGAGTGAGAATGAAAGTTTATATGTGATTGATTTAGATAACAAAGTAAACACCCTGATTAATTACAGACTGTGTTTACTTTAAGTGGGAGTAAGAAGGTTTTGCCTTGTGGGACTGAATTTCGTGAAGACACTGGGTGTCTTGGATACCATGGGCTAAACACATTGATGGAGATGTGTGAATGTTGCTTTTTCTTCTCTGAGTTTAACAGCTTTTATATATGCTGAGACACAGAACATATGCAATGCAGGGAAGGAGACCCTACTAAATGCCTCGTACTGGAACTCTACAATCTGTATAGCTGGGTTTGATGAAGACACTGCTTGCAAAATGTATTAAATCTATAATAAATGGGGCATTTTGTGACAGACAGTGGTGACAGCAGGCTGTCTCAGAGTATTTTGTTCCACCCAGAGCACATGCTGCTTTCAAGGCTTCTTTCCCACATCTCCTGCAGACTAGAAATCAGCCAGTGAGTGTGGCTTTGAATAACTAAGCAATAGGTGCTACTTTTTGCAAATGCTCCATGCCTGCAAGTGTGCACACTCATATATGAGGAAGGGCTTTTTTTCTCCTTTCATATTTCTCTAGCACAGTGTGTGCATATGGCTGAAGTGTTCATTTGACTTAATATATGTGCAAAGAGTAGAGACCATTAAATATACATTATCTCCTCCTGCTTTCACACTGCTGTACTGTGACTTCTTCCCAGTGCCTTTTGCTTGTGGACAGCTGATCCTTACCCTGTCAGGGTTAGTGTTTCCAAGGAGCAGGGAGAAGGTTCAGAAGTTCACTGTAGCTCCCAGCGTGAGAGACTGGAAGGTAATGCCAGTGGAGGGAACTCAGCTTGCCAACATAGCTGCTTGCACAGCCATGCTGTGATCTAGATCAGTGTGCTGGTAAGTGAACTGGCCTGCCTTGAAAATAATCTGGTAAAAAAAAAGATGAATTTTCTGATCCACCTCACAGCATGATCCCACAAGCAGTTGTATTGGCATAACCAAAGGGGCTGTATGCTGCAGGGTACTTCATGTTTAATGGAGTAATGTTATTAAAAGTATCTCCTGGTTTTGTCTGTTAATGTTGTTGAAGTGAGCAGGAGTTCAGGGTTAGCCATCTTCGTAGCTGACATAGGCACCATCTGACAGGGCAGTGTGGGGTAGGCAATGGGCATGTTCTTCATTAGTCTCCTGATAGTGGCAGTCATCAGGAAAATACTGTTTGAGGGTAACTTACCTCACTGTTGCAAATGGGCAAAGGTTGCTGTGCAAAGCCCTGCTTCTGTACTCGCAACAGAGTCAGTGCTGTCAGTGGCAAACTGAGTACAACCAGTCCTGGTGGCAAGGGAAGAATGGAGTACTTCCATTTTCTGGGTTTTGCTCAAAAGCCACTGTCATCTTTGGGGACAACAATGAATAGCTCAGGCTGGAGAGGCAGGGGAAATTTAGGTGTGAGATCTCTAAGTGTCTAGATGTGAAAGTTTTTTTTGGTATCTAGGTGTGAGTTTTTTTCTCTTCTTATCATGTGCATTGAGTTTGCTTGCAAGGGGATGTCTAATTCTGGTGGAAGGTAAGGAAGGCTTCAGCTTTGCTGTCCTTTAGTTATGTTCCTGAAATTGGGCAGGTCTGAATTTGAACTTGGCTGTTGTTACTGATCCCCAGTACAGGAGTGTGATCAGACTATGACCTGATGAACGGGTAATGCTCTGGCAGCATATGGACCCATGGACTTACATACTTAGATGATGAAAGAGCAGTCCTAAAGACCACTTCATGGGGCAGTGTATGCTTGCCAGGAGAAGTGGTCATAACTGGTGCTCACAGTGTATTTGAGAATCAGATCCAGCATGCAAAGAAGTTTGTTTAATTCTGTCACAGGAGCACTGTGAGGAGTAGGAAGTTGCTAGTAGCTTTTCGGAGTAGTTTGCTCTCCTCATATTGCAGACACTCTGTCTTTCTGTCCCATCCATAACTACTCAGCCATAATCTTAGAATCCTTTCCTTTATAGTCTTATTAGGAAGGTGCTCCAGAGTTAGATGGTCACAAACCATCTTTTGATTTTGAGCTTACATTTGTCATTTCTTGTTTATACAGATCCCTTCTGTGTCAGTTTTGACCTTGGGCTTAAATAGCTCTTCTTCCCCATTGCTGCTTCCTTCCTCAGTGTATTAATAGATGGCAGTCAGATCCCCTCTTAGCCTGACTTTACTTAGGCTCCTGTAGTTTCTGTCTCGTGACAAGTTCTCTGTGGCCCCAGTCACCTGCCAGCCATTACGTGCATGTGTTCAGCTTTGCTTTCATTTCTCATGAGTGGCCAATATTGTGCCCACACTCTAAACAAAGTGTCAGAAGTACTCTGTGAATTTTTACAGATGTTTCTGATGCTTCATTGGAAAGTAGAGACTTTTCCAGTAACTCCTTGCATTGCAGATTTCTCTTTCACTGCCTTCCACACTGGTGGTTTATAATCCTGTGACAGATCAGTACAATCAAATCTTCTTCCTCTTCTGTTAATTTGAGAGCTGCTGTAGGAACCTGATCATACTTACAGGAACAGACATAGTGCTACTGCTCTCAGTAAATGCAGCTGAGGTGTGATTTTGAGCTTGCAGTAAATATTCTGGGATGATTTCACTCCATTATATTTAACTAAATTACTGGGTTAAAGCCAAGCATCTCACCTTACTGGAAGCAAAGCAGCAAAACTCAAGGCAGCAGTTACTGCTGGGTGGCACAAGGAGGTTCTTAATGTGTAACTCACCAAGGCAACTAAATGGAGAGAGTTAGTATTGAACTATGAGCTGGAAGAACCTGAGGAGAATTTGATAGTTTTTATGTCAAGTGTTCCATTGCCTTTTTAACAAAAAATATCAGTATGACTTTTTTGTACCTGTGTATCCAGTTTTCTTCAGCTGCCTGTTTTTTATAAAGTGCTGGTCACATAGAAGTTTTATGGTTCATTGAAGAGAAGACAGGAATTAGACTGACACCTTATATTTGCTCTAAGGAAATGTATTTTGAGGTCAGAGTTTAAAGAAAGTAGTTGGGGGACACGAGAGAGTGATTTGGTCATTAATAGCTGGCTCTACTCAGACCTCCTTCAGCTTCATCCCCTTGTTAATGATACACCTTGAAAATGGCAGTACTTTGGCATTTGTGGGCTTCAAACTTCTTAAGTGTAGGGAGAAGCTATTTTCCTGAAGTGCATCTGTCAGTGTAATGAGGGCAGTGAATCAACTGTGCCAGCTTATTTACAAATCATGGTAAAAATATGCTGGAAGCCACTTTTCAGCACTCTACAATGTCAAAAGCCCTTAAATCGGTGAAAACATTTGGAGTTATTCTGAAGTGGGTTCAATTCAGAAGAAATATTTTTCATGGCTTCTAATCCTATAATTCAAACCACAAAGAATAAAGCCACAAGGCAGAGGCACATTTGGCTTGACCTTGGCCTGGGTGTGCAGTGTTATTTATAAGCTCTGACCATGCCAAGCAAAAGGAATGTCCTGAACAATTTCACTACTTATTGTATGTAAAGCCAGAAGCTCATGTCCATCTTTTAAGGGCAAAGAAATACAAACCAGGTTCTTCTACTGCTCAGAGGAACCACTTCAAGGAAAGACTTTGTTTCATTTTGGGTATCACTGGAATTTAGGAAAATGTACCTTCAGCTGCAGGTGTCTTGTGATGCATAAACAAGAATGGGAAAGAGGAGAGTAGCACTGACCCAGCTCTTACTGGGCAGGTATGTATTGGCATAAAGCTGTCATTCTTATTTTGGTCAGAGGCACAGTTACTTGCAGAAGCCATACAACTGCACCTTAACTGCACCTGTAGTTAGTGCCTTTGCTTCCATAACAGCACTTGTCTGCATTTAGCTTAACCTCAAGTGCTTGGTGCATCAGTACTAATATGACGTAACATCAAGAAGAGTTTCTAGGCATTCTCTTACATCTAACTAATCATAACCTAATTTTACTAACAATTAACACTAAGAAATTTGAACTATTCTTATCTGTCTTTTCAATGGCAGATTGAGTGCGTTGTCAGAATGAAAATTAAGTTTGAAAAAATGAAGTTTGGAATACAGTTGTTAGATAATTAAGAAGCTGATTAATAAGGGAGGATGAAGTGCTTACAGAAATCTAATGAGGTATAGCTAGTTCATTTAGATTAAAAAAAAAGCATGAGTCCCTTTTATTCCTTATTAAACAAAGGACAGATTCTATTGCCATTAAAATAAATGGAAATACTCCTAGTGGAACAACTTTACATTTAGTGAAACACCTCATGACCACTAGAAAACTTGGATCAAGTCTTGAGTTCCTGGTCAATGCACATCCCCATAAGGGTTTTGCTATACCAGGTAAGTAATGACATGTTGCACAGGTAGAATCTTGTAGCCTCAGACCCACAGCCTTTTTGCCTCCACCTTTCCTTGCAGAGAAAGAGAGGGCAAGTTTCATAAGACTGCATCAGTATTGACTGGTAATGTCCAGTGTGGCCTTATATACAGTGTAATCTGATTTAAGTATTTTAAGATGGGCAGAGAAGGTTTCTGTGGTGCCCTGACACCAAGATGAAGATCAGGTTAGCACAATGTGGCAAAGAAAGTACTATCATTGACTTGATTTTATTCTTGTGGACAGAGCCACTTGGTAGACCAGATATTCATAGCAAACCCTTTTTATGTATCTCTGCTGACTTCTTTCCAGCCACCAGGGTTGTTATGCTACCAAGCTTTCAATTAGAGCTGGCAATTAAAAAGGGTGTCTTCAGCTTAGTCCCATCGGTAGAGATGGTTCATTGTGTAGCACAGGAGATCAGCTTTGAAGTTGCAGCTGCCTGTAATAAATCATACTGTTTGTCTGACAAACTTATTTTTCTCATTCCAGAAGTGGACTTGAAATATGATGTGGGTTTTTATGTTTTACCAGAGAGATATACTTCATGCACTTTTTACTTTCTTTTCCATTTCCTAAAATTATACAAGGGAACATAAGAAACCCAGATGCATGAACAATCAAACCAAATGGTTCTTCTCTCTCTTATAGTGACCTGTGAGCTGGATAACATTATCTGTGATCAAAATTCTTTTCATGGCTGGAACTTTTTATGGTATCTCCCTCCTGCATGGATTCTCTCACTGCCACCTTTCCCTTAGAAGAAGAATCAGAAAAATTTCCTGAGTCATTCATTGATTTTCTGGAAACTTAAAACCTAGCATCTTTGAGATTGGACTTCTATTTTATATGATTTTTAAGTTTTATTTTATTTTAAAAGGGACAAAGGGTTAAAAATCCCTTTGGAGGGATGACCACCATCATGTAAACCTCACATCCTTAGGAAACCACAAAAATCAAGTAAAAAATACTACATGAGGTATTTCTCAACATCATTCCACTGCAGTCTTTTTTGTAATATCATGCAATTTCCATACATCTTAAGTAGCTTTTGGGCTGTTATTTATATATAGGATTAAAACAATCCCTTTGCAAAGACTCATCATGACAGTGCTTTAAAGTGCCACGTCTGTCAGCTCCCAAGTCTTCTTAAAGTTGGATGGCTGACATAATAGCACTTCTTTTTTTTCACTGACCTAAATCAAGTATTGGATGGATCAAGACTTCTCCCTCTATGATCCCAAAGGAGGGATTTTGTTGTTTTTTTTAATGTCATGTTCAGCTATTGGTTACTTTATGCTGAGCTGTGAATTGTGTGGTTATTGGGAGCAGCATTAAAAGCCAGGGAGTGCCTCTGTTTTCAACAATATCTATCCCTCCACTGTTTTAGGCACCTGACTGGTTGTAGAATATATTTGCAGCCATATAGGATACATATTTGACCTTCAAGCATCAGAGATGAACAAATCCAAATTGTCCAGAGTGAAGAGATTAAAAAAAATATGGAGGGTGAGTGAAACATCTGCATTAATCTATTAGAAAGAATGAAATGGTAACAAATCAATTACAAGCAGATAATGTTGATGTTTGTGGACAAGCTGTCCTGCTGCATGTTTGTTGTTTGATCTGACTTTTCATTGCAGGGTTTGGTTGTGTGTTCATTGGTTTGCAGATCACTTGCATCTTTGCAAGTTTCTAGAGACATTAAGTGTTCAAGTTAATTTAACTTTTGAGGAAAGTTTCAGAGAATTTGAAACAACAACAACGTTTATGCAGTAAAAACCCTTGAGGAAACTAAGCTAAACCTGTTTCCTTTCTGGCCTTCAAAAATGCTATTTAAGGGTGGGCAAACATAAAAATATCATTATAAAACACCCTCCATTCTCCTCCAGGCTGTATTTTAGCGCTGAGATATATTTTAGAGCTGAACTATATGGAATGTGCTTAAAGCCCTTATAGCCTTAGAAACCAACATGATGGTGAAATGAATTAAATAATAATTGAAGGGCGTATTTACTTTATAAACAACAGCATATATTACAGGTTGGAAATAAGACTGCAGAGAAATTGAACAGATGATTCTTTACCAAACATCAAGTTATTTTGGTGCAACAAGTGAAAAGACTATCTCTCTGATGTCTCATAAGCTGGTTTTATGGGTTTTCTTGAGAAGTCTGGGGTCACTTTTTCCCCATTGTTGAATATGATCCAACAGGGGTAATTTTAAAAGTAATTTTAAAGCTATTAAAAACGTTTGTCTAGATGCTTTCAGAAAATGGGGCTCTGTTATCAGTTGAGTTACTAAATGGTCTTGCATTATTGGTTAAATAATATGTGTTTCCCTGATCCCAAAAATCTGTTAGCTTGCTTCCCGATAATATTGATTTGAGTATTTAAAAGTGGCATTGAGTTGTGATTGCATCAATGATGAGAAATGGTTGATATCTGTAATATGCAGCAATTTATAGTCAGGACATTGAGCAGTAGAGGATTTCTATATTTTTAAGTCTGTCTTCAAATAGAAGTAATGCCTCTATTTACAGTTTTGTTTGTTGAGAAGTGTTATTGCCTGAGTGAAAATTACATTTTAATCATGGTACAAGTTTCATTTGTGCAAACAGGCACAGTTTCCTTAGAAATTAAAACATATCCATTAAGCATAAGTAGATATTAAATCATATTAAGTGACATGAGCTAATTACCACAGTCAAAGCTTGGTGCTTAAATGGGCTCAGGGAGCGGTTTAGTTTTAAGAAACAAAATGTCCTTCTTGGATAGAAATATTTTATTTGCATATAGCTGTGTATGTTGTTGTGCAGCTGAACATTTTGTCCTTTACCTCCTATTTGTAAAAGCTATTAAACTGCAGGCTATTAAGCACAATTTAATTGATGCATTTTCTGCTCTTCTCCCTGAAGCATTTGTCTCTATTCCATCATTGTGGTACCTGGTATTTCAGGGTAATATAGCTCAAAATTAAATTTCTGCAGAAGCAAATGTCAGTTTTAAATGCTACTGTTTCTTTTTTCCTACTTCAAACTGTTCTGGATGGAAGGATGTCAAAATCTCAAAGAGGGCTTTTATGGTTGGAATTAAAACAAAAGGGGTAGACCTTTTATTGTGCAGAGTGTGCATTTATAATAAGCCATAATATATTTGTGAGGGAGACTGTATGTCTGTGATGTGGCTCACACTCCCTTCCTCCTCTTAACTCAGCATTAACGTGCTCAGTATTTATGGGTATATCAAAATTATGATTTACACTGTACTTACCATTAACATCCCTTGCAATAGCTCTCCATAGTTCTTGCCATCCTTCAGAATCCAGTCATAAAATGAAGAGATTAACAGATAATTAAATTAAATCCTTAATTATTTGGGGATGATGAATTTACTCTGTGATTCTAAAAAGGTATAGAGAGCCTTTTTCACAGGCAGTATAAATTGAAAGCAATGGAGCTATGATGATTTATACCTGCTTGAGGATCTGACTTATCCTGTTAATTGTCTACTCCCTTTTTAAAAATATATTAATAAGAATTGGATGTGGAAACTGTTTATTAAAACATGAAGCTTTCAAGATACTTTTGAAATATTATGTACAAAATTATATACAAACATAGCATTGTTTGAAAAGTATTAGTCATTTTTCACCCAAAATAGGATGTCCTTCAGCAAAAGGCAGGGAAACTTCACTTTTGTTTCTCCAGCAGTTTCTGACATCCATGGGAAGCCTCTCATTGTTTTCAATTAATTCTTAATCTGGTCTGTGTTTCATGCCTATCTCCAAAGTGTTGGCATGTTATCAGTGACAGTTAAATCTTCCCAGGCAAGTATCCACTCCTGCTGGTGAAGTGGCTGGTAACTAAACCCCCCTGAAAATACAGCTAGTTCAGCTAATTAAGGACAAAAAGCCAAACTTACCAGGGAAAAACAAAAAGGAAAATTAATTAGAGGGTCAAAATCAGCAGCAACAATAAGCAGTCAATCTTTCTGTACTCATTTCTGAGTACATTTGCTTTAAAATAAAACCAGAAATCTTCCTGCAGTCATTATAAAGAAGATTACAGATTATAATATTTAATAGGCATGCTGAGTTATTGTGAGGACTGAAGGTTATAGTGTTTAACTTACATACTGAGCTGTCTGGAGAGCTCATTAACAGTGTTTGTTAATGATGTGGAGATATTTGGTTAATACTTGCACCAAGCTTGGAAGGAACATAGTGCCAAGTTTTGTGAGTAATAAAAAAGTAAAGCAATCCTCATGGAAATATGAAAATTGATACAAAAGTGCATAATGGCTACTTCAGAGCCATCAAGTCTCTTGTGTAAACCTTTATTTAGAGAATGCTTAGAGCATTATTTACACAATAGTAGACCCCATTGTGATCCATCATACCTATAAGTATTTAAGCATCATATATTTTTAATGGATTTTTGACCCAATAGACTATGACTGCTATAAAACCCTATTATGGTCTTCCATGCCAAGTATTTGAAGGGATGTTTGGAGTAAATACACCTTTTCCAAAAATCCCTATAATTTGCTCTGGAAAGTGGTTATGGTGGTGGGCTGAAGCAATTTGTTCTCTTTGGGAACAACTCCTGGAACTGACACTGATTCCATCAGGAAGCTGTACTTTCCTACTTCATAATTTGTGTATTTTGGCCTGTAAATTGGTATAAAAGCACTAATTCTGGAACAATTTGTCTGTCTCACTGCTTCTTAAAAACATGTCTTGATAAATACTATTTTAGGTGGCTTGTGTTACTGTGTACAGGGACTGAGATGTAAGAAGAGTGTCTTAAGTGCTTTTAAAATACATTATCATTTTAAAGATTGCCCCACCCAGCCCCAGAAGCAACAAGGCTGAAATCTGGAATGCTTCAACCTGTTACCAGTATGTATATCTAGTTTTGTAATCCAAACTTTTAGACAAAAAGGCTTTCATCCTCCCTTGAGGGTCAGTGACCTGCAGTTTCACTGCTATGAGTTCAAGGTCCAGACAGTGTGGCCTCACATATTCTTTTTGCTGTCTTTAACACACCCATCAGGCAGCAATATGGTGGAGCTTTAATCCTTTTTCAGAAAATGCCATTTCTTCCTTGCAATGTGCAGGACAGATGTTCTGGGTCATGCTTTGTCATAGCAACCTGCAGGAGCTCTGACTGCTCTGCCCAAGAAGCTATGTGCATGTAGTAAAAGCTGATGGCACAGGATTTGAATGAGCAAAGGTGGATTTAGGAAAGGAGCCTGCCTCTCCCTCTAGTAGCTTTTAATGGGAGACTAATGGGTGCAAGAATTCATCAATTAGTTCTCCACCCCCACCCTTCCATTATGAAGGGTGCCTCTCATCCTCTGCAGCAGGCACTAATGGGAGAAAAGTAAGAAAGAGGGAGGAGCCATCTGAAAGTCTTTAGAAGACCCTCAGATGTAAGCAAGCAGGGAAACGTTTGGGCAGTCTCTAGTTCCTGCCTGAGCATCTTCTTTCTTCCTGCAGTGGAGAATGAGTCTGCAGCACCCATGGGTGCCTGCCCGGACAGAGCTAGAGCAGCCCTCCAGCAATGGGGACCTGCCTGATACTGACCTGGTTAGTGCTGGTAGATAGGAATGGGGGTCTGAAAGGCACAAGAGTAATGGGGATCCCTGGAATCCAAGGTATAGGACTGGGAGGTGGGTTGGGGGAACTGCTTACTGTGTTGGCACAAGGCAACAGGAACTCTGGTTTTGTAGTCCTCCCTTTCTTTTCTCCTCCCCTCCTCTTCAGTGGTTTTGTGGTCAGCTGGTGAAGGAAAGGAGGAGGAAGGAGGAATTTGGATGCAGCAGCTCACAACATCACTGCTTTTGCTGGGGTAAGCTCCTATCCCTCAGAACTTTGTTCTCAGGTAAGAAGCAACAGTGATTAATTGTAGTCTCTGTGTTTGGGGAAGGATCTGGCCATGTCCTCTTTGAGTCCCCTACTTTCAAGCACTTCCCATGGCTGAATTGAGAGGCTCTGCTGTTACCCCCTTCAGATTGGTCGGGTTGGTGCTCTGACCCAGGGCTCAGCCATACTGAAATGACTTGGAGACAGCTCAGACAAATGAACCAGGAAAACTATTACACATCAACCAACTGCATGCAAATGTGAATCAGTCACTTAGTACTTTTAGTTTATGAAACTTCAAATGTTGTCTTTGGGAGGTCACTTGGCACTGGTGCTACATGTGTGATGCATTTTGCTGCTGAGGATGGCTGAAAACATGAATGCATTGATTCAAAATAATAATGGAAAACACTTTATAATGTTCTTGAGTGTAGTTGGTAGTGCTGCAGAGGTCTTTTCTGCAAAAGCAGCTTTGCTTCTTCTGGTGTTACTCAGGGCCTGTTTGTGTTTTGAAACTAGTTGAACAAACTATAAAGCAATAGGAATGCAGATTGCAGATATTGCTATGTGTTTCTCCTTTTATAACTCTTGTAATATTTCCAATCACACTTAACTATTAATATCTGGTGTATTGGTTCTAAATGGGAGCTACTTAATTCACTTCATGTGTAAGTGGTAGACCTATCACTGCTCCTTCCCTGAGGTCATTAAGGGATTCCTAAGTACGGTAAAGCTGTTAAGTGTAAACAGGATTAAGGAATTTACACATGCTTACATTCTCAGTGACCAGGCTTTAAATTACTTGATTTAATTTTTTAAATGGACTTTGTAAAGCAGTTTACAGTACATCCTACTGCAACTTCAGATTAAAATGTAGAGTGAATGAAATTACATGTTATTTCAAAATGCTGCTCCTGTTTTCCATTTGAATTTTGCAAACCCCTATGGCTAAAAAACAATTAAAACTTAATACACTGATTCTGCAAACCCTTATTCACATAAGTGATTTCACTTATGACAGAGGTTCTTTTAATTTCTGTGGGGACAGCCCACACAATTAAACATATCTATAAATGTCTGCTGTAGCATCAGACAAAATTAATTAATTGCATTGTTACAAACTGAGTGAGGTTAGATGTTCACTATGCTGGCAATGTTGTGAGGTTTCTATAGAGCTGATGCAATGTAGCTAAACCATAGCTACCCAGATCAGGAACCTACAGGTGGTCTTCCAGTGAAGTATGTGTTCATCTCCCTCACCTGTGGGATATACAACCCTGGCAATAAACTGCCAAGGAGACCTCCATGGGGGAAAGGGCCTCTCCCAACATTTTGGCTTAAGACAGCCAAGTTCCTTTCACTTGGAGGTTATTTTGCCTGAAGATATAGGAGAGGCTGCTTGTTTACCCACTTTGCTTCAGGTTGAGTGGCAGTTATACAAGGGATGACATCAGAATCTCTAGCACAGGACAGCATTTTAAACAAAATTTTACAGAAGGAATAATGCTCTCAAAAGATCACACTGCAGTTCAAGCACTTAGCAATGTGCAGCTAACATAAAGCATTCAGCAAACAAAAATGTGCATTTAAAACATTTTTTTAAGTGCTCACTTTTTTGTAAATCCCTTTTCACCTCTGACCCTCATTTCCCTGCAGAGCATGCTGAGAGGTTTTGCATTCTATTTGGGAGTCAGTCTTGCTGATGCTGCACTAATGGCTGTTTGTAATGGCTGTTAGCAGTGGCAACACACTGTACAAAATTTAATTTGGCAGTTCTAGTCAGCACTTGCACTGTGAATGATGAGGGCCGTGGTTTCTGGGCTAAAATCCTGGCCCACTTGAAGTCATTGGTAGACCTTGATTAGCTTTGATAGGTCAAGAGTTAGATGCTGAGGGTCTTTTGGGTGAATATATCTAATTTAACAAGCCATGGAGAGCAGGGAGCATCCATCTCCCTTTTGTTGGCATCTCTGTTGGGAAATGCTTTTCTTATGGAGGCTTTCTTGTGCAACCCAGTTACAGTTTGCCTCCTCTAAGTGGAGGGTGTTTATTACTCAGGAGCTCATGCATCTTTGAGATGAGGAATAGTTTACATGAGCAAGGAAGTGTGTGAGCCTGGTGCAAGCCAGCACCCAAGGAACTGCTGCTGGTTAATCTTGCATGCAACCTCTACTAAACTCAATATTTAGTCTGAAAACTTTATAGGTTATACTCATGCAAACTAATGCAAAGAACTTAATGGCAGATAATACAGTTGGTTAGTGAAAGCCTATCTGTTACTGCACTTTGGTTTGGTGTTTGTTTGCTTGTTTATTATGGGGGTTTTTTAAGAACTGTTGAGATTGTACTGCCACTCTTCTTGACCCTGTCACCTTAGAGGGTAATGGTGACTTCTCCTCCTTTGTCCAGCAACAGCACTGGAGGGTTGGAAGGTGAAAGTATCCTTGAAGTGTGGTGCAGAATATCTGTTTGGTAGATAATTGCTGCATTTAGAGAGGGTACAGAATTAATGGTATGGTGTCCTTCTGGAAAAAAAAAATGCAGATATTAGAGCAACAGTGCTGATAGCTCAGAATGCCTCTGCAAATACAGATTCAGAGAAATCATTGTGGAAGTTTGCATAATTACACAAATTTGGTGACTGTAAAAGCCATGTAAAAGTAATGATTTTTGATGGCAGTAAACAAAATAGGAAGTCTTTCTGTTCATAAAGAATTTACGTAATTTCTGCAATTTACTGAACTCTAAGGATCTGCAGCCTTTGCTTTTAAGTGTTTTATGAGCTGCTCTGGGGAAAGATGATTTTTTTTCCTGCAGTTATCAGTGCATGTCTTCAGGCAGGATGACTAAATTTTGCCCAAGCGTCGTATCACATGGCGAAGATCAAAGTGGTCTCCAGATTAGGCTGAAGGCATCCTAAGATGGAGGATTGGACAGGAAGGTGATTACCCCCTGCCTTTCCAGGGAATTTTGGACAGTTTTTACCACAGGTTAATAAGCTGAAGAATTTTTCTTTCCATCTTACTACCAGAGCAACTCCTGGATCCCCTTTGCTGTTGCTTCAGACATACCCTTGTTCTATATCTGGCCATTTTTCTCCTATTATAATTTCCTTTTATTACTGTTAGCTTCCAACTAACTCATGTGTGAGGCAAGGAGGAAAAGTGTTTCTTGTGTTGACTGTTCTCTAATACCTGCAAGGGGGAAGAGAGTATTTCTCTCTTGCACCTTTCTGAGGTCAGTCCTAATTCTGGTATTCTTGGTCTCTGGTGAAAAGGAAATGTTCTTTCCATTTTCTGCACAAATGGAAAACATCTGGAGCTGAGTGATGCTAGCAGGCACCCTTGTGTTAACAGAAAACACAAGAGGGCATATTTAGCCAGGAGGGTGGATGGAGACCTGCTAAGACACATTTGAGAGCACATAGCTTAAGCCTCAGAGCCTGAGAAGGGGAGAAAAGTCTGTCTTAATGTGTTGACTTAGTCTCAACTGTCTGGGAAAGCCATTTTTATTATCAAAATCTCTCTATCATTCCAAGTACTCATTTGTTTTGAACATCTCTGTTGTGTTAATGTATTAAAGTAGCTGAGCTACTTCAAGTCTGGTAAAGCTGCATCTCACAGATATGCTCAGGGAAGAAAGAGGTGCAGTGCCTCAGAGGAGGGTGCATTGATTTACCGCAAGATGGTCTTCACATCTAGAGTCTGCACTTATACAAAGCAGATCACTTGCAAGCAGGGAGGCCTTAGAGGTGACTTAGAGGTTAACCCTTTGGGAATATGGCCAGACTCCTAGCTGGATAAGCAATAGCATGATAGAAATCATGATTATTTGACTTGAATCTAGGGTTTGATCTGTACAGAGTGTAGTAAGGATTTCCAGTGAGCGTTTCTTGCCTTTCCTTCTCTTGTTCAGATGTTGCTCCTTGTAAAGCTTGGAGCAAGCACTTGCTGGACCACATGGATGAAACAGGTTTATGGCTGCTTCCTGCATTTCACTTTAATTGCTTCTGTGGAACTGTTCCTGAAATATAAGTGTCTCTCAAGTAGTGGCTTGATTGACAATAAGTAGATGGGATATCACTCTCCTCAACATCTGCTACAGTTTCAGGCTATGTGTAGCAATTGATAGGTCAAAAAGTCCTCTTGCAGAAGGACATATCATCCCACTGGCTGTCTTTTGGTGAAGAACAATCTCTCCTGGAGCATATTGAGACTGATAGATTGCTACAACCATTGCCATGGACTGAAGTTTTGTGGTACTTCATTCTCTACAGAGGTACTGCAAAGAGATGTGACAGATTCCCAGCTCTCAGCTTCAGTCATGTTCCCTGTCAGCTCTGCCAGAATCATTTGTTTGCTCAGAAAATGAAGCAGTAGTGGCATGTATTACTTAGAGTAAATTCAGTTTATTTTAAAAGCAATAAAATAATAAAGTGAAACTCAAGATCTTTTTTGAAAGACACATGGATGTCTCCTCACAAATCATGGGATTTGTGGGGACTTAAATTCTTTATGGATTCTTCTTCAACAACTTGTTGCCTTTTAAATGTGAACTAGCTTTTACTGGTTTGTAACTAATTGATTTGGTTATCTTAATACTACAAAAGCTGATATCTGAAAACTGAATGTCAAGTACAGCAAAGGCCTCCCACCCCAGTCCATCCCCCTAAGGCTTGATGATTACCTAAGGGTTTGCATCGTGTATGCATATTATTTTTGTCCATTGCAGGTTACAGAATTGATTTTGCAGTGGGATTGCATACAAGGTGTACATTGAGCACATCCATGATGGTTCCTGGGTTCAAAGTCTATGCAGTTTTCTCTAGCTGTCCTGTGCGTGGAGCTCCTCTGGATGACAACCTGAATTAGATCCTGGTATCTGAATACTAGGTACAACTATGGCAGAAGCTATGCTCTGCTGACAGAGCTACCCAAAAATCAGGGGTCAGAATCCCTCTGGCAATATTCAGCCCCCTGCTAAGGCTAGCTATGGGCTTCTGTGAGGAGTCCTCCTCCTGTACTCCTTTCTCCCTCCATTCCTAATCATCCCTCTGTATAAACTGATAGTATTTTGGGTGTTTCTGCTTAGAAGTACTATACAACCACTGGTCTTTTCCATGGGCCATGTCTGAGTAGCCAGACTCAGCTCCTGGAGGTCTTGCAGAGGGAATGAGCTGTATGCAATTCATTATCAAAAACTCTCAGGCTCTTTCTTTCACTACTGAGACTGCTCCTGATAGTAAGTCTGCTCCTGCTTCCCCACCACTGAGTGCTCAGGGACCCCTGAGACTCCCCCAGGGAGTTCTCCCCTTGCCATGGGGTACAGTAGGTCTGGGTGCAGTGTCAAGCCCAGGGTGTTCTGCCTCGCAGGGGACGTCAGCTGGGTGTGTTGCTCCTGGTATTCTCAGATATGTGCAAACTGTGCCTCTCTTCCTTCCTCATCCTAATTTCTTGTCTACCTGTTGTACACCAGAATGATGTAATGAGGACTCTACCTCCTAATTTGTGATAAAAATTTTTCTAAGAATATCTTTAAGAGATCCCCTTGGTCTCTCTTCCTACCATATTAAGTCCCAAAATCATATTTGCCTTCTTATTGTTTTGCTTTCTGCTATGAATCATTTCTCTCCTTCAGCATTCTTTCACTAGATTACATGCAGAGCAAGAGGAAATGCTCAAAGGATTGGAACAATTACTGTATGAAAGAACATTAAAATATGTATAAAATGGTTTGATTTAATGGCAAGTAATGTGGAGACAGGTTTATAACAGCACACGCATTTATGAAAGATGTAAACATGAGGAAAATAAGAAAATATTTGTCATAACATTGAAATTTAATCTGCATTTAAGGAATGAAATTTTAAATGGAATCACTCTGAATATAAAGCAAAGCTTCCTGCCTATAACATCTCTTCCTGCCTATAACATCTGGAATAGCTCCCAGGGGATGCAGCTAAATCCCTTTGCCATTATATGAAAATTTTCAACTGACCTAGAGGACCACTAAAATATTGATTTAGGAGAGCAGTCTTGCATCAGTAAAGAGGTGGTGTGAATGATCTAATGGTTGGGGTTGTTTTCCATCACTGATTCCCAGGATGCAAAGGTCTTTTGAATTTAGTGAGATCTGCAGAGGGTAAACAATCTCAGAGACATAGTTTCTGGCTTTTGTGTTATGCAGTGAGGATAAACAGCAGCTGCTGCAATGAATTCCAGCCTTCATGAGGCTATGATGGTATTGCATCTAATTGCTCTGCATACTATTATATTTTAGCTTGATGCTGCTTAGGGGAAACAAAAAATAAAGTTCTTATTTCCTTTTTCCATCAGCAGGGTTTTAATTGAGAAGTGCTAATGTTGTTCTAGGAGAAAGAGTGTCTGTGCAGTGTGATTGACATGGGTCCAGAGAAAGCAGTCTGTTAGACTACCAATAGCAAAATTTATTCCTCAGCACTTCCATAATATTTAGAAATTTCACAGGACAACTCAAGCAGTAACTAATTCCTGAGCAGCCCTTTGAGGTGGGCAAGCAGCAGTAACCTCATTTACAGGCTAGGCTCCTCAGAAAGACAGAGTTAGAGGCATGATGTGACTATCCACTGCTGTATGTGCTTGGAGATAGCACCTTGCAAAACCAGCTACTTGTGAGTGTCTACAAATGGGCTTAGAAGCCTGGCATTGGTCTTCTGGGTTAGAAAACTATCTTACACACCAGTCCAAAGTTGCTGATGGCAAAGTCAGCATTATAGTGGAAAATGGAAGCAAGCTAATGCTTTACAACTTTCATGCCTGGTTGCTTTTAAACAGTCATTCCTCACTCTAGTATTTTCCAAAGAAACTGAGCTCTGGCATTTTTAAATACAGACAATTTTACTTTGAATTTTGCCTAAGCAATACAGAGATGATGTGACAGATTTATGCATTACAATCATACAGAATATATGAATGTGTGATTATGTGGACAGGAAGTGATAAATAAAACAAATGTGAAAAAAATAATTTGTTAAAGTCAAACCAGAAAAAGAACAGTAACAGGCAGATAACCTACCTGGGGAGAAAATTTTCCCTGACTTAATTCAGAGGTATATGTTAAGATTCAGGAGAGCTTTCAGGCCATCTGCTAATGTGAAGCAGGTTTAGTGCCAAGGAACATCATCTTGGTATGAAACCAATCTGCCTTTTATTATCCTATAACTTGTATGAAGTTTGCTTAATTTCTCTAAGGCAATTAAATATGGTATTATTAAATTATCTTAATACAAGCATAGTATGCAAATATACATACTGCTAATACAAAGTTATTTTACTTGGTAAGGTAATGAATATATTTATTCACTTTGGAACTCAGCTGACTTTCTGGCTTCTGCCTATGGAAAGCTCCAGACCACTGCTTTTGAATCTCTTTACTTCTAATGTTTTCTGGAAATCTTTATTTTCTATTAGCATAACTAAACAGAACAGATAAAGCCTACAGTTATTGTCTATGCTAAGCTCCTTCATGTATTGTTACATTATTCTGGTTAGCTTATTATTGTTCCTTATATTATCTTTTGCTGAGTAATGCATATAGGACTACAGAAAGACTTAAGATGAAATGATAGGACTGCAGTTAGCTTGGTCTTTCTGCCATTCTTAAGCATTACTTGGGATTTAGGTCAGTCATCTGAGGATTTATCTCCTAACTAGCAGATAGGTATTCTTTGAATCATGAAGTCTCACAGGTCTCTTCTTCCCACGTCTCCAAAGTGGTTTATGAGAAGCTCTTTCATTTCTAAGCTCCTGGCATGCTCAGATAACTTTCTTACATGGCTCGACACAGTATCAAAGTCCATTATTTACTTACTAACTATAATCCCTCCTCTGGCCTCCCTGCAGTGGAATACAGCTGAAGCATCAGCCTGTCTGGGACTTAGCCTAACCCTGGCTGAGGGATGTTTTGTGAAAAAGAGGTTTTCATAAGTGGTAGACCCCCTCATTTGAAAGCCCAGTGCCAGGAGCAAAAATCCCTTTTCTCTGCAGGGGAAAACTAGAAGGAAAAAAAATAAAAGGAGACAAAAGAATTACATATTTAAACCAAAATGGCAGTTTGACATAGATATACAGGTCTTGGTAGCACATGTGATTCAAAGGAATTCAGAAGCAGATTCTCCAAAAGTCTATATTCTGTTTCTGTGTATCTACATATATATACCTGCATATGCACACTGGCATGCAAACTCCATATCTGCCATAATCCCATTCCACATGGTTGTGGATGTACATTCTCAGGGCTCATTCCCAGGGAGGAGAGCTGCATTACTTCGCCAGAAGGTATTTAGAACTTTGAACACTGTAGTGGTAAAGCCGTTCCAGCAGTACAAGCTTGTGGAACATGAACCTCTCAACTTAAATGAACTGTGTAGGTTGAAAAACCTCTTTTCAACACTGCCAAATCTTTGAAGTGGAAATCTTCACATTGTGAGGGAATGATTGAAGTGTGAAAACCACCTGCCCATGAGAAGTCTTTAAAGGATACCCACCTGCACGGATCAGTGTGACTGTATAACATGAGCTATTGCTGTATGCTGGTGTCTCATTATACTGTGTATTTCTCCAGCCTCAGTGTACAACTAATGCTGTAGTGCTATAGAGTTGCCTATCAAATGTGATGTCATAAATCCACCCTGACAATGTAAAAGGCCACAGAACACAGATTTGGGGCATCCAGCTTTGCTGGTGGGCTGAAACAGGGTAAGAGCATAAAAAGCTTCATAACCCAAGGATGCAAAGAGAAGTCTTGCAATGAGCAGAGATTGGATATCTGAGTGATATAAGCTGTTTAGGTTGTACGTGCATGGCAAAATTCATAGGGAGCTTTAGTTGGAAAGAGGAACTGATCCAGGTGAAGGTTTCCTCTTATGCAATGGTGTTGGGCCCCCTGCAGTCCCTTTGGCTAGGGAAGCAGCACCTTCCTACCCCATCTCCATAGGCACAAGGCACCTGCAAGAGTCCCATTCCAAAGCACTGAGCTTGAGACCTAGGGCTGCATTTCTGCAGGGAGAAAATACCTTTTTACAGTACCTTCATACTGCTACTGTAAAGCAACTGCTGTGTATATATAAAATGGAAGACACACTGCTATGCCTGTTCAGAGAGTTTGACAGTGTGACTTGTTGAATGTCCTATAATTTCTGAATTGTGAATGTCCTATAAATATTTTAAAACTCCTGCTTCAGCTACAGCCTCACTGAAATCCATACTGGAGCTTCACTTCCCTGACAGCTTCCTTTGGAGTTTAAGCTTGTATTGCTGTCATCATCAGCTTTTTGCATAGTCTTATAATTTCAGACTATTTTTCTCAGACCAATGGCCCTTTGCAAATCTTTATAATAGTCAGGGATTACACCAAACATTTATTCTGAGGCTGTGGGGGGCAGCTACCTGGAGCCTTCTGATAAAAAAAATGTTGCCTCACCTACCCTTTGGTTTCCTTTGGGATATGTTATGTGCAGTGTCCTCTATGCCTCAAACCTAAGGCTCTCTGAGAAGTGGGTGAAAAGGACAGTCCCCTGGACAAGGCATAACTGGAGAGCTAGGTCCAGTTCCCTCCTTAGTCACAGAGGCTTTGATATGTATTTACTTTACCTTGCAAATTGATTATCCCTTAATTATTTTATTTTAAGTTGTAATAATATTTTGACACTGCACAAGCATTCTGGGAAGATAATATCCACTGAGGAGGGAGAAATGTTCAGACATAGCAATGGTTAGGATTGTATTTGTGCATAGATCAATGCCAGTGAAACACCCTTGAATAATCTCTGCCTCAAAGCAAAATTTGACTTGCCTAATGACCTCGTTTCGTCTTGTTGGGTGACTAAAAGGTTATAATAATCTCAAGGGATCCTGTAAGCCCTCTGCAATGTGCAGTAGGGACTACTTTTCCTACACAAACATGAAGGAAATTGGAGTTTCAGGGCATGATGCCTGAAGGAGTAACAGTTGGGTGTGCAAAAAGAATACAGCATCTACTTCACTGTCATTTCCTCAAGGGTCACTGACTGCGAGCTGTAAAATAACCCCAGCTTATGTGTACCAACTCAATAACAGCAGGAGTAACAGAAAAGAAGTGTAGCTTTTATAGAAACATACTCTCTATTACTCAGTATAATTTTCCAGTTGGCTTACATGTGATATTCATATCTACCAATACCTATTAATTATCTATACTCACTAGAAAGCTCCTAGATGAACCAAGAATTTAAAGAATGTGTTTACTGTTAGCACTATCCTGTAATATGTACATGGCTTTTATTTTTGCAGATCTAGGACCTAGAGTATTCCATCACCTTCCAAATCCTGCACTTTTCAAAAACTCAGAACCCTCCACTGACTGTCTCACTTAAATATTTCAGAGAGTCACTCCAGTTCTGTCTCGTTTTCTGCACTCTCTAATAAATACCAAGCAATTAAGTCTGTGGTTGTGTAATTTGTAAAATTGATCAGCTAACTAAAAGTCTGATTCACTGACAAAGAAAAAGTAAAGACAAATGAAATGTCTTCTGTAAAGGTTAAGTGTGTATTTTATTTGCAAGAGGATTATGGATCTTCCCAGCAAACTTTTGTGTATCTCAACAACCTTGTGAAAATGAATTGTCTTGATTTAAAAGCCATAGTTCTGCAGTTAGTGAATTTTCTGAATCCTGACTGCTGTGGAAAGTCTCTGAGGTAGATTTTCCAGTGCCTCCTAACATGAATGTGTTCATCATCTGTCACATCACTCTGTACAGATGTTAACTCTCATCTGTCTTCCCTACTGGGCTACCCATTTCCACAAAACTTCTGGGACTTCTGATATATTTGTTGAAAATCTTTGTCAAATTTTGTTTAGTAGCCACAAGTCCAAAAGTGAGCAGGGCAGACACACATACAGCAAAGTCATGTGAGATTTTTTCCCTTAGAAAACCAGGTTTAAAATAAACAGATTAAAAATAAGCAGCCAGTGAAGAATTCTGTGGATCCCATTTCCAGTGTTTTTGAGGACATGATGATGCTCTGCAGGGTCTCAGCAGAGTTGGCATCCATGGTCAGAAGCAAGAGGAGTGAGAGAGGATTTAGGCAACAGTTGATAAACTGTTAAGGATCCTCTGTCTCAGATTATCTGCAAAAAGAGTGGGAGATAAGGCAAAGAAAAAGTTAGAGCAAAACTTGTCTGAGCAGAGAGCAACTGCAAGGTGAGGTAAAGCTGGAGATGGCACAAAGTGCCTTCTCACTCTGCTCCTTTGGCTTTCTGAAGTTGTGTGAAGGGAGGACTTGCAAAGCTTCTCTTCCCTGTACTTAACTATTCAGGTTTTGCTGGTAAGTGAGCTGCTTTCCTTAATTATCAGTCTGTTGCCTCTGAAGGCAGATGGGGCTTCATTGGTTCATCCTGTGCTCCATGCATTAAAGCACAGCAAAAATATGTCCTGAAAAGAACACAGACTTGCTTGTTGCATGTAGCAAATCTTGCTCACATATTTAGTGTGAAAATCATTTGTGTAACTTCTGTATGTGGTGTCTTAGTACTGCAGTTTGTTACAGCCATTCTAGAGCACAAATAGCCTTCCCAAAAGACCACAGGATGGAAAAGGAGGCATAAATCTCTAATCTTTGCAGTCAAAAGAAAATGTGTTCTGTATCACATGAGATTCAACTAAATAGATATGGGACCTGTTTAGAGGAGCCTTCAGCTTGTGAGCCAACCTGTAAACCAATGGCACTAAATTAAGCAGCACGTAGCCTTTTCCAGAGCAAGATGAAGTGATGGTTAAGCTCCAGTTAATGGGTGATTAGTGCACGTCTGTGCTCATTACTCCATCAAGAAAGTTGCTCTCAGTCAAACCACAAGCAATGAGAAATGCTTTAATTGTTCCTAAATTCTTTTGTGGTAATTAGTCAGTTGCAATCCTGAAGAGGAGAGTAAGCTGAGGAGAATGGCAGTATTTCCTGAAGATATATCTGTACCCAGCAGTGATTACCTTAAAGCTTGTTAATGCTTTGCAGTCCTGTATGCGTCTGGGAGGATGTGTGCACTTACAAGAGTTCTCACTTTGCTGCATGCTGAGTACTTGTCACCTGAGCATAAATGCCAAAATTCTGTCCCTTTTTACATCTTAGGTCATGCTTCACACTTCCTCCAACTACACTAAGCATAAATGGGGAACTTTATGTATTCTTTAGGCTGTGTGACCTCCATTGTAAAGTTAGATCATGTAACCACAGTTGTCCACCCCATTGCCCTCCATTTACATTGGTGACTTGGTACTTCTGTCATTAGTTGTTAACTGTTGCAGCATGGCTCTTGCTTGAAGGTTTCATGGCAAAATTTGAAACCCACAGAAATAATGCTGTGAATTGTGGCTGCTGCATCTTTGTGTATCTAAATTGTAATGCAGGGATGAGTTTCAGTGTGAAAGTCAAAACCGTCTTTAAAATTGAATGTGGATGGCCAATTCTGTGGATGCATGAAACTTTCTCTGTTGGTGTGTTGGCAGACTTGTAGACATAGTTTGATATTATTTCATTAATTATAATGAACCAAAAATAGGTAAAGCCATGAGTCAACAAATTGTTTAGGATCAGAGAACTCTGTAGCATCACTGATAGTTTTTATAATTAGGGGCATGAAAAATATAATTTCTTCTGTAGTCATAGTTTTGTGATACTCCCAAAATCTTCCATGCCAGTCTAAAAAATGTGTGTTTACTTAATCTAGTGCTAAATGTCTAAACCTAAGGAGGTTTACTTTGAGAGTGGTGGAATCTCTGTCTCTGGAGACATTCCAAACCCACCTGGATGCCGTCCCGTGCAACATGCTCTAGATGAACTTCCTCTGGCAGGGGGGTTGGACTACATGATCTCCAGAGGTCCCTCCCAACCCCTAATATTTTGTGATTCTGTGAAATACTATGTGGGTCAAAAGTGGTTTTGTTTTGTTGGTTTGGGTTGTTTTGGTTTTTTTTTCTAAGTATAGTTGCCACTAAAACACTTAGTTTAGTGGCAACATTTAGTTGCCACTAAATTCTATTCTGGGCAGATAATTGAACAGCTGGCAGTAGTCCTGTCAATGAGTACAGAAGGTACCACAAAAGGTAGCTCAGCAGCTTTTCTTCTGTGGTTGTAACTTGCACAGTGCATCCTGATTTTTTTCCCTCTGTCTAAATCCAGCAAGCTGTACAGCAATTACCATCAGCATAAATTGAGCAAGCTTGCAAATTGTCTTCTAAGTCATCCCAGAAAGCAACTTTATCCTTCAAAGTACCTGAAATATTATGTTCATTTATATACAATTGTTCTGGTAATTTATAAGTTTTCTTTGGGACAAGTTAAGTGCACTTTGTGTTTTATCTGTCTGACTCGTAATGCATGGAGGTGTGAATTATTGATACATTGCCTTTTGGTTCTCAGAGCCTTTATATAGCTTTTGTTTGCTAATGCATTTGATAGGGTATTTTGTGCACTAACACATTATATAGATAATGCTGGCAATAAAATAAATGCTAAATGATACATTCTGTAGTTCTGTATTAAGATCTAGTACAGTGTGCTTCATCATTTTCCCCTGTTCTGCTTCACAGCTCTGAAGGAAATTGAAACTATCATCTCACTCATCAAAAATACCCTGCCAGTTAACTATTCCTGTATATGTTGATGTGGAACTGGTGTTGTTGTCTGATGTATCAAAGCAGTGAAAACATAAATATCTAACCTAGAAGCTTCAAGATAATACCCAGAGACTATTTGAGGCTTCTTAAATTTGTAATCTGGAAAAAAAGAATTTATAGTTATCATCCAAACAAAATAACTGATAACAATCTTGAGTGCTTGTGAGTGAATGCTCTCCTCCAGCTAAACTAATGACCTAGCTCCAACTTCCACAAAGAAAAAGAAAAGTTTCACCCCAAAAGACACAAGATCTGAAGGACTGCAAATATTTGTTGCTTCTTTTTGTGTCACAAAAGTTTTTTATGGATAAAAACAATGCCAAGGCAACATCCATGAATTTCTTCTATTGCAAAATAGTGAATCTTACCTGATTAATTTGGTCAGTCTGGTGCCTTGAAGCTGCTAAGTAAAGCAGAGCTCCATTTTACTGGTGTCAGTTATGATCACAAAAGGTGGGTCCTGCTGAGAAGAGCCTTTCCACTGCTTCCTTGACATGTTATTCACAGTATGAATGAACCAAGGTGATTTAGGGAGGGCTCTGCAAACATGAGGAGTCCTATGTGATGTGAAGTAGCTGGCTGCAGCTACCTTCTGCCACATCCTCTGAGGCAGCAGCTCCCTCATATCTTTCCCCAGTCAGGCATTGCTATGATAATAATTAACAAGCAGCTTTAATTCAATATGAAGTTTCAAGTCCTTATCATCAATTAGTAACTGAATTAGCAGTGTTGACTTATGCTTTGGGGCACTTTGTGCTGTTGGACCTCCTCAGAGACATCACCATCATGGCCATTAGGCAGGGCTAAGACCTTTGCTTTGGGTTGTTCAAGCTGTCTTTGGAAACAATTCCAACAAGTTAGCATTGCATTCCTTATTTTCCATGAGCAGGGTCTTCTTAATAGACTTCTTCAATCTCTCAAACCCTTTATTAAGATTTATCTTCTCTCTACTGGCCATCTTGATGTAGGATTGCTCTTGAACTCTGGGTTTGCACAGCTAGATTGAGCATATCTTTCCCCTTAAAGGTCAGCATTCAGAGGAACTGTTGAATGACTTAAGGCCTACTGGAATCTTTCTGTGTCCTTGGCAGTGCTACCTCTGCCCCAGCTATACAGAGTGGACCCTTGTGGATTTGAACACTTTGGGACCACAGCATCCTTTGTCTTAGTGAAAGTTCCTATTATCAAAATGTGGCTGCTGTGGCAGATATGCATCCCTCAGATATGCTGTGGGGATTTGTCTCTGGAAATGGATATTGTAGCAGAGACAGCCAAAGAAATACTAACTGTAGAAGGCAAGTACCGGATAAAAACCACCCCTGAACAGGGGCAGGAACCATTTTCTAAATTACTGAGATACCTTTTATGTGGGATTTATAATTATAACACTAGCTTAACATCTTGGACATTTCCATAGCTATTTGAATCCTAGATCATGTTCTTCTCTGCCATGTGTAAGATACATTTCCTCACAACTACCTGAGCACCTTTCAGTGCTAGCACTGTGTGGTCCCTTTACACTGTTAGAGGCACTGGAGTAGATGGATGTCCTGTTGCATATGTAGTAATTGAATCACAGGGGAAAACAGTCATTCTTTGCAGTTTTGCACAGGTTGTGTTCAGCTTGAACCTGGCACAAAATCCATGTTCCAAGTCCAGCTTGAGTCCCACTTACTGTCTGGTTTGTTAGTTCCTGTCAAAAAGGTGTTCAGCTATTAGCTTTGTACCATGCCTCTGGCAATGATCAATATGCAGTGTTTCAGAGAAGGGACTAAAGGGGAAAAAAAATCCCTAGCATAATACACTAAACCATCTGTACAACACTATTATTAGTGTACAACACTAATTGTCAATACCCTATAACCATTTTTGTGACTTCTCCATCCTAAGCTGGGTCTGGACTCAGGCTGCATGAATAAAAAATAAATATTGTTGAGGAACACTTTTAGTATCTGGATTCAAACTAGCCAGTATTAATTAACTCAGAGCTACTTTTGCTTAGTTTTTGAAGAAGTCTGAAATACAACTGAAAGCCAAAGATGATTTGCAGAGCACATTTGTCCAAGTTCATACAGGCCACTACAATTCTGACTGTCATTGGCACCATTCAGGTTCATTTGTTAAACTTTTCCCATTGCTCTTGTTTGGTTTCACAAACCTCCTGCTCTGATATAAACCAAAAGGATCCCATTATATGTTATATACTGCTATTATACAGCACTGTACCATTCCTAACGATCCCTGGTTATCTTTACCTGTGAATTAAGCCTTTAAGTAGTTTAAAAACTGTGTTAACATTTCATTAGTTGGATTAACAGCTATTACTATTGCACTTTTCCACTGATATTTTTAGTTTGCTGATGGTTTCTCAGTGATGTATTGTAAATGTTCTCTTTCCTCACTGCCTTATCTTTCCTTTTGGTAAGGATTTTTTTCGCTTCTGATAACTTCATTGATAGTAATTTGGACATTTGTTCAGGGGATTTATACTTACCAGAAAAAAAATGGAAGAGAGAATTTTTACTTAAGAAAAAGTTATAAAAATGATGGTTTGGTTTGGATTTGTTTTTTGGTTGGTTTTAGTTGTGGGGGGTTTTTAAGGTGGTTTCATTTTTATCTTAGAATTCCAGAGCTTTTCTGAATTTCCAGGGGAGCCACTGGTTAAAAGTCATCAGAATGTGGTTATTACACTCCCTTGAATTAAGAATGTGGATGGATGAGCAACTTTGGAGGGGATCCAAATCTTCATGAACTTTGTGAATTAAGATATAAGCTCTTATTAAAACATATCATTATTCAATTAATCCTTCATATAATGGGAGTCATGATTCTGTATTACTTGATCTTTATGCTTACTAGTCTACAAAATAGTTCCAAGTGCAGTAGAATATACTGCTAAGGATCACTGCTTCATCTCTACCTTAGGAACCTGCTTCTCCATTGCCTTTTGAGTTGAGTATTATTTTCACACTAGGGAAGATTTAGGATTAAATACTCCTCAAGTCGAATTCTCCTTTCCCATCACTTGCAGTCTGATGTTATCCTGTGCTTGTTTTTCATTGAGCTGTGGTTATATGGCAAGAGCTGCTGGCTTCTATGTTGCCCAGCTTCCTGGTGTTGAGAAGAGTTTGGAGATATCAAGCTTTAGAGGACCCACAGGAGATAATATGGTTCAGGACCAGAGGTATGTAGAATATAACCACAGTGTCAATCCTAATGAAGAGTTAACATGTGTTCCTAATAGAGAAAGGCCAGCAGGGTGTCTCATTGCCCCTTTTGATCCTTTTTGCTCCTCTAGAGCATGATATAGCTCAGAACAGAACAACAGAAGAGGAGTAGGGAGATCATTAAGTTTGTCCAGGTTGCACAGCAACATGCCCAGGTGAGTTTTGGAAGTCTCCAGAGAAGGAGACTCCACAATCTCCCTGGTCAGTCTATTCCAGTGTCTGTCACCCTCAAAATGGAGAGAGCTGTGCAGCTCTGAAAAGTCAGGATCAGTAAGTAATACATGATTAGGAAAGCAATGTCCTAGATATTCTTGTCACTCCAAGAGGTAAGGGGATTGTGTACTTGCCCCCTTGAACCCAGCACCACAGGCTAGCCACTGCCTCTTTTCTTATGCCACACACTTATCCACATTGAAACAAATGTGGATTTGTTGTGGGGGTTTTTTTTCCTGTTTGCTGGTTCTTTCTTCTCTACTTTCCTTGTTGGGAAAACAATTTACAGAAGCCAGAAGTTCTGTATTTCAACTCTCCAGTTTATTTTAAACATAACACATCAGCCAGGCTTGTTTAAAAAGAACAAATCTAATCTCTTCAGAAGTTCTTTCCTGTCAAGATATGAATTGCAAAATCTCCTAAATATAGTGTATAGAATCATTGTTAAGGAGATTAGGCCAATTTGTACAATTGGTTCTAGAATCATCTAATTTAATAAAAACATGAAGTAAGTGTGGATATCCTGAGGAGGAGAGAATATTAATGAGGCAATCATAAGGCTTGATCTCCAAAACTAATGTGATTACTTTTTATTTTAACAGGTTAATTAGAAAAAATGAATCACATTTTACTGATTTCATTTCCTATAGTCTGTATAAGGACATAAAAATTACTAATAAAATGTCTATGTGCAATACTGATTCAGGTATATCTTCTTATGTTCCCTACTTAAATTTTGTGTTAGCCATTATTCTTCATGTATTGCAGTGCTTTACAGCTGAGACTTCTGAGCTGTGCACTTCCAACTGACATTAATGGGAATGGTAGATCAAAATCCACTAGGTGGCTTTGCAAATTTCAGATATATTTTCAGTGTACTGTGGAAATACTGCTGAATTTATCCCTACACCACCCCTCAGAGACAGGTAAATATCCTTTAAATATATTTTATTGAAGTTGAAGTGTGCAAAACAGAGATGTGTAAAACATAATGGGCCTAATCCTATTGACATTTTCTGGCATTGTAATCATAATCATGAGCCAAAACCATTAAACATTAATCTGCAAAACTAGCCTGATATTATATTTGCCTAATGCTTTTAAGAAGATAAATTATAAGTAAATCTGTGGCACTCTTTCTGGTTTTTATGTATAGAGTGTGGAGAGAACATTTTCATACATCTTGAAGTGAAAACCAAAATATGTATTGATGATTGGCATTGTAATTCTTCATGGAAGACATAGCTCTTGGGCTCCATATTCCCTTCTCCTCTGTGACAGTTTAACAGTTGTGTTAAGCAGAAGGGGGATAGGATCAGCTTCCAGAGTGAGGAATGCTCCTAACTGGAGGTGTTTCAGGACGTCCTGGATGAATACCTTTCAGGAATGGCCTAGGAGGAGTTTATTTAGTTTTTTTGAAAGACAGTTAAACAAAACCACCTCTCCCAGGCAATTCCACGCCTGTTTTCTATGTTTTTTTGATAAAAGCTTAGGGCAAAACCTGGGGTCAGTGCCTTGACTCAGCAGCAGTCTTCTTCTGTGACCTTGGATACATCAGTTAATTTGAGCTGTGTTTCAGCTCTCCGTCTCTGAAATGGAGATTATCATTGGTGTTTAGCATGAAAGGTGCAGTGAAGGTATAATCCATTAATGCTTTTAAAGCATTGGCATATTACATTAATGAAAAAGAAATGTCCTGGCCCTGCAGAATTTATAATCTAAAAAGGTCAGACAAAGAATGTGAGAGGACACATCAATATCCTTGCCTGTGGATGAACAGCAGAGCTGCAAGGAGAAGTGATTTGTCAAATGTGTTAAAGCAGGACTAAGACAAAACACCCAGATTTGTTGCATATTTCTTAAAGTCAAGATTGTGCTTCCTCTTTTAGCCTAAGCGATCACAAATACTTTAAGTGATTTCCTTTTTCTAAGCTTCTCCATCAGTCTGTCTTCACAGGAGTCATGTTTCCTGCCAGCTTTGGTAGGAGCAGTACAACCTGCAGCCATTCAGTTTGACTTTAAGATGGCAGCAAGTATTTCAAAATTAACAGGCCTAAATCACTGGCATAGCACATCCTCCCATCCTCTGCCCAGCCATAGCTTTGTTCACTCTGACGTCTTTCTCAAAGGGTGGCTTGCTTTACACTGTGCAGACATGACTATTAATAATCCATATGTTACTCATTTTTTATGGTTTCCTGCTATTGCCTGGCATCCTTTTGTGCTTTTTGACTTCAAAGTCTTTGGACCAGAAATTCTGCCAGTTTGATCCAACATTCACTCATGCTTGGAGGAGTTGTCCACCAGGTTGCCATGAGCATCAGTCCTGATCTTTTTGCTTGAGTAAAAATGCTTTGCTGGGTTTTGCAGAATTTACTGAGGCTTGGGGGAAACCACATTAAATAACTTATTTTTAAAAATTAATTCCTCTGAGAAAACACATGAAAGGGCTGGAGAGCACTTCACCTTCAGATGAGAGTTGTTTTCTCTACATGGAGCGAAGGCACACACCACCAGTGACTCATAAGATTATTGTGCTGTTAGAGCAGCCTGTCATAGGCTGATGCATGATGCCACGGCAGGACACTGTCTCCTAGCAACTGCCCAGAGTTGCTGTCTTTACATTTAACCCTTCCAAATTCCCATGTACACCAGATGGCACCTGGATGTGTTTACACAGCAGCTTTTGCTGCAAGTTAATCAATACTGCTCTTCCACCATTCTTTGAACAAAGTGGGGCAGGCCAGAGGGCTCCAGCAAATTGACTCGGCTAAATGGGATGGATCAATCTACGATGCCAATGTGATGGCACGAAATCATGAAACTTGTCTCCCTTCTTTGCCTTTCTGTTTCTTTTCCCTGTGTTTTTTAGAGGTGGGATTTTTTTTTCCTCTGCTTTATTATGTGTCCAATTCCTATGTTTTCACTGAAGTCTACCTTAAAACATGTTTCTCTGCAAGCCTCTGAGTTCATGATATCCAAAA
The DNA here is from genome assembly GCA_013399015.1 of Galbula dea. Taxonomy (NCBI): domain Eukaryota; kingdom Metazoa; phylum Chordata; class Aves; order Piciformes; family Galbulidae; genus Galbula; species Galbula dea. The sequence continues at coordinate 2,290,559 of VWZX01010527.1, forward strand.
AAAAAAATTTTAAAATGATCAACTGGTTTAAGTAAGGTGGAAGAAGATCCAGCAGCAATCTGAACTTTTAAGACTTTCACTTTATTGTGGACCCATAGATAGATGATGCATCTCCATAATACAACAGCTCCTCTCTCATTCCCTGTTCCTGCCACGTGTGATTCGTGTGCGGTGTGACAGTTGGAAAGATGTTTCCATGCAGAGGGGAAAGTTGGTAATGAATCTCTCTGCAAAGTCTTTCATTATGCTTCTCTATAAAAAAAAAGGACATGTGGATTTTATGGAACTAATTCAATTTTAGCAAGCTAAGTGAAGGAAGTCATGGCATCATTCCTTTAGCAGTATATAAGCATTAACAAGGTGAAATAATGTAGTTATCAGTTGTGTAATGGTAAAGGGGTGGCTTATGCCCGAATTGCTGTGTTTAGTAAACTGACTTTTTGTCACATTTCATGGCAGAAATGAGCTTGGCTCTTTGTTTAACTCTCCTTGAGTGTCTGTACATTTATGTTCAAGAGCACTTATCTGAATGAAAAAAAGCCTTTTCATTTTTTGTCTTGGATCTAATATTTGAGTTATTTAGATATGCATTTTAAGACCATTAAGGAAGTTGGCTCAGTCCAGTTGCCACTGGAAGTGTGCTCTTAGTACCAGTAGGGTGTACAAACTGACAACATTATCCCTGTGCTTTGGCCTTAAGAGTTCACATGCTTGTTGGCTGTCCCATCTCAAGCCATATATGGCATTTAGACCTTGTTGTACTCAAAACCAGTGGGAGCTGAGCAACAGGCATTTTCTTAGCAAGTGCAACTTGGAAATTGGAAAATTCAGACAAAATGGAATCCTCACCCTTCATGGTGTTTCTCCATTCCCAGACTGAGTTGTGAATGACTGTGAGGGGTGGCAAGTATGCAGAGAGAGGGTGCACACCCTGCCTGTCTTCCCAACATAACCGCATAAAGTTCCCACAATCAAAGGTCCTTCACTTGTCTCTTTCTACCAGCACTTAAATCCCTACTGCAAATCACTTTGGTAGTAGCTGTCACTAATTTATTTTGGTGAATCACCTCATTGCAGCAGCAGCGTTGCTGAACGGCTGTGCTCGGCTGTAGTGCAATCTATGTTCATTACAGAAGAAAGTTTCAGACTCTTCACAGGTTTGTGTAATATTGCAAATCTCTCACCATCTATTAAGGCTGAAGCTTGGGGCTGGAATGCTAATGGTACTAAAACTGAACACTGAGGTGATCTGACAAAGCTGCCTAAGGAGTTTTTCATAAACCTTTGGTTCACTCTTTCTGCTGCTTTGCCAGTGAAAATTAACCTCTACTTGCACAAAAAACGAAACTTCACCTAACTCATTTAGAAATAGCAGGGGGAAAGAGAAAATCAATCCATAATGAACAGTATCACATTAAGAAAATCTAATTAGAAATGGCTTCTCTTTTATTGCACTGATAATGGTAAGCTTTAAGAATGACATCATTACCAAATCCAATAGCTTATAACTGAGTGAATTTTGTAAAAAGTGTTTAAACTACCAGATCAATAACTTCACACACCACATAATTACATTGTACAGAAAATCTCAATAAACACTAATGTTGGAAATGTGGTACTCTATTTTAAAATAAATACTATCTTATCTTGTGCCACATGTACTTCTAGAAGTTGCCCTGATATTTCTGAAGTGAGAATCTCTCTTTACACATTAGACTGAGGACAAAGTCTTCTCTACTTACTCTTACTTATTTGTCTTCAGCTGGAGTTGGGTGGAATTGTTTTCTGGGCTGTGCACCAATGTCTCCCTACAAATGTTGTCTGGATTTGCATGGGGCTTTTAAGATTTGGAGTTGAAGCATAGTAGAAAAAAAAATCAAAATTCTTCAGTGTAATTGCTAGCATTTTCTTTTCAAATTATTGTCTTGATTTCTTCAGAACAAAAGAAAACTAAGAGTGCTTCTGCTAACTGGAAACAGGCCTTAATTGTGTAATTTTATCCAAGGTACCCTGTGTTCCACAGTCTCCAAAACAACTTCAGTGTTGCATAAGTAGAACACCCACTAATGAGTTTTTGTTCACCAACTGCATGATTTAATATCTGGGATAATCCATCAAGGCTTGGATGCAGCTACAATACAGTAATGTGCCACATACCTGTTATATCCAATGGCCTAAGGTATAATTTACCAGTGGTAACATTATTTTTTCTAAATGCACACAGATAATCCACTCTCACATATTGTACCCACTGAGGGAGCAGCATATCTAATGTGTAATCTTTCTGTAATGAGCCTATTACTCTGGTTTCTAGGTAGAGTTCCACCAGGCATATCTGTGGGCAGTTTTGTTCATACTCTCATTAAAAAGCCTCTTAGTAAGATTAGCTGCTGTTTGGCAGTTTGCATGGCTAGATATATTTGTTTATAATAAGAGCAAGAGATAATTAATACAATTCCTACAGAAAGCTTCAGCCATGAAAATAAAGAGGAACAAGATAAAATCAGTTGTCTTTTTTCTTTTTTAACAGTCAAGTGTTGCAGGAGTTTCAAAAAGTGTAGGAAAAGGATTCCAGGTTATGCAACAAAAGAATTTCTCTAGAGTGGAACTTGCAGATAAGAAACAATGTGCTGCACATAATACTTCTGAGATTTGAATTAAAACTGCCAGGGATATTGGCAGTGAGATGAGCACTGTAAAGCACTGTTCTGCAAAAGGAGTTCATCACTGGTAACAGAATTTGAATTATGCTTTACTAGATTTCCTGCATATGTCAAAAATAAGTAATTGCCAATTATCCTGCTCAAAAGAGCTGGTGGGATAAAATCATTTCACTTAAGCATAAGTGCAGAGCTGCAGAGTGCTGAGGATGAAGCTCTGCAGAGGGAATGCTTCAAGAAGCGGTTGCTGATAAATCGAGATGACTTACAACTAGAGCAAAGGCTAATTTTAACTTCATCCTAGTGTTCAGATGTTCAATAGTACTTAATAATCTGCAGCAATGCACCAACTAAAGCAATGGGTTAATACCAATAATACACTGTTTCCATAAAACAGTACCATTAACTTTATTTCTAGAAAAGAAAGCCACAGAGAGTGTGGTTTGCTCAGAATAATAGTGGAAGACCAACAATAAACCTGGATCTCTTAAGCTCACAACCCAGTCCACTGTAGTCCGCTTTCTCTGGGTGACCAGAAGAGAAGTAATGAGAAAATACAGTTCTTTATATAGTAGGCTTCTCCCTCTCTTCCTCCCTTCCTGCAAAATTTATTGAATCCATATAGGAGCCATAATATTTAAAGGTTAGATCAGAGTTCAGAGCCAGAGCTCCAAATTTCTATTCCAGGTTCTACTGCTACTTCATTTTAAACAGGTCACTTCTTAGCTTCCCCAGTGGCTGAAATGGAAATAATTATATGGAGTTTGTAGTGGCACTATGAGAGATACTTGTTATTTGAGACTGCTTCAGGATCTTTGCAAGAAAGATGACAAAAAAAGTCAAATGTTGAAGTATTGCAATCTTTTCAATGTCTGAAAAGCTGTGCCTAGAAACTGCGCACACAGTAAAAACAAGGAAAAAATGATAGAACAAAAAAAATTGCATAACCATATCATAATTGTATAGGTTTGCCTATAAATACACTCATCTTATACAATACTTGCTATGACTAAACTCCCTCTGGCTCAGGTAGAACTGACTTGAACTCCAAATGTCAAACAATTCTAGGTTTTGCATATTTTAGGATTTCTCTGTTTGTGTGCTAAATGTGTTGGATTAATAAGAGATTTTGTAAATAGATTTATGTGAGTCAGGCTTGATTGCAGTTTAGAAGTGTTGGAAAGTCTCTAGAATGTATCCCCCTGATCCTTGGTGCCTACACATAAATTCTCAAGACCTGAGGACTACAAATGGAACCCATAATAATTGTGTGAGGACTGCCAGAGAATTCCACAGGAGCAGAGCAAACAGCCAGCTAGTCTCCTGCATTAGCAGAGTGCTCTCAGCTGCACTGGGTAGGAGAAACTATCACCTAAACCTCCTCAATGCCAGCCTGCTGTGGAGGTGATCTAATTATATATAATGAAATACTGTAACTAAGATACCTGTGCAGAGGACCAGGCATATCTGCTCCATGTGATCCTTTTTGACATCTCAGGATCCTGGGCTAGCTCTTTTCCTCCCTGAGGGCAGAGGGACACCTGTCAGCAGGTTATGCTGGTGCCTCCAGGCTCAAAAGATATTGCAGTGGAACCTTGTGGAGATGCAGAAGGTACGTGTAGACTCTGGGATATGCTCAGCACAAGGTGTTTTGGGGACAGGACTTGGAGGACTAAAAGCACTGGGAGGTGCTTATGCAAGTTGCACATCCTGAAGTCCCAGCTGAGCATTTGGTCTCAGTGGTTCCCTGGGTCTAGTCTTGGGTTCCTGAATTGCTAAGATCGAGATTGCCAAAAGCATCACAGCAAGTGGCAAACTTCACCCCTAAAGTTAAATGGGTCTTGGAGTAGCATGGAAATTAATCTGTGAGTTTAGTTTTGCCCTGATTCCTTCAAACTGTTTACTTGACCTGTCAGATCTGACAGCCAGAAACCAAGGGAATGCCAAGATTGTTTGCTCAGAAAATGAGAAGGGATGCCATGTATTGCAGTTTTCTCTAAAAATATCTTGCTGGTTTCTTAGTTTATCTGAATCCTAAATTTAGAGAAGGAGAATTGAGGAGGAAGAAGCTGGTAAATTTAGATGCCTATGAAACTCCAGCAAGGTCTGATATGGATGTTGTGACTGCAGTATCTACTTTGGAGTTTTGCTTGTGGAATATGTTGGCAGATAGCTGTTGACTAGAAAACCACCAGCTGTACAGAGAGCTCAGTTGTGGATATCTTCCTTTAATCAGGTGAAGCCCATGCCTAGGAACTGAAGCAGGTCTCTTGTTTTAGGACTCTGCCATCATCCTGCAGTGTGCCAAGAATAAATGCAGCACATCCACTATTTTATTTTCTTTCCTAAAATGTAATGGAAGTCTGTTTCCTCCATCCCAGGGTTATTACATGAATATCATCTTGAAGGCAGTCTGTTTGGAAGGTCTGTTTAGAAATCTGCTGCTATTCTTCAGCTTTTCTGTAATGCCAGTTCTGAGAAAGTGTAACATGCTTAGTGGCTTGACCCCAGCTTTCCCTTTTCATCTTATTTGGCTCAATTGCTCTGGCAAATACTACAGTGGTTTGTGGATTTGGCTATATCTGCCCATTCTTTATAATAAGCACTGAACTGCTTTTTCCCATCATCTTCTTTCTCATTCAGTGTCCCCTCTCTGCCTTTCCCTGTTACTGAGACAAGACAGGGTGATGGGAGGCTCCCAGCCTTCTCTCACCCTCTAGCATCTTTTTTGGTAGACAGATTGTGCTTTGGCCATCCCCTGCCACTCTGAAGTTGTGGTTCAAATGGTTTAATACTAAAATGTGCATTTACATTAGTCACTCACCTTCATTTCTTCAACACTCTTGGAGTGATACCAACTAGCCTGAGTGATTTATTGCATTTTAATTTATTGAACTGTTCTTTCACCTTTTTTCTCAATACATCTGCCTTTGCAAGCACCTTGGCTTCATTACCTATGAAGTGTCACCTTGGGATGGATTTTTTCCCCTTCACCTTCTGAAGTGAAAGAGAAATTAAAATAAATCCATTTAGGTTCTCTGCTCTCAGAGTGAATCATTTACCCTCTCATTCTCTCTGATCATCACTTTTACACCACAGTGCTGCTGCTAATGAACTTTCCTGTGGGCTTCCTGCTGCTGGCAAACTAGGAACTGGTTTATTCCCCGCCTTCATAGTTTTGGTTATTCATTCTCACCTCTCTGCCAACCCATCTTTAGCAGGAGGTTTACAGTAGACCTGGAAAGTAGAAGTCTCTACATAAGTGACTTTATTACTTGCCTCTCTTTGCCTGAATGTTTTTCTGGCCTGATCTCATGCATTCTGCTAATTAATTGTATCTGGAGAGAAGAGAGGAGCTCTCTGTTAGTTCTGCTTGTCTGATTTTTGTGGACTTCCCTGGATTCTTACAAGTTGGGCATTGTTAAACTGCATACAGATTTTGGGTTGGTGGTTTGGTTTGGTTTTGGTTGGGTTTTTTTGTTCCCAGCTATGTCTGGGGGAAGAGGGAAGGAAGACAAAGCATTTTAAATAATTTGCTGTAACATTCTTTGTTATTTAAAAGCTCTTTAAAATTTAAGAGAAGAGCAAAAAGTGTCTTAAATCAGCATGGCAGGAGGTAAAGAACAACTTGCTGGAGTTCCTGCAGGGTTGTCAAGTCAGTCAACAAAAGCAATACTTGTGTAAAGGAAGAAATGGGCTGTGCCCTGAAGTCTGCTCCTTTAAACCCCTTGAAGAGGAAAGGAGTTACTGCTGGTATTTGCAGGGCTTCCTCTCTCCTGGGCAGTGGGTGGAGTGCTCTGATATTCCTTACCTGCCTACTCTGGGCCTGTTTTGTTTTCCCCTGTTTACTCAGACACAAGAAAGGATTATATCAAGAGTGCTATTTCTGCTGCTTCTGGAAGAATCTAGCCTCAAGATGAATCTGTTTAAAATGTGTCTGCTTTCACTTGTTGACTCAGCCACCTCTAATTACAGAGTAGTGCTTGTATAATACTAGAATTTATTTATTTTTCTAGTTTTTCATTTACTGATTTTATTTATTCTCATTCTACATTCTATTGCTGGCATTAAAAACCTCAGCTCTTTATTTTCAATCCAGCAGAAATGGATATTAATAGACATGGAGCAGTTTCTGATTTAAATGATACATCTAATTTGTTCTAAGGTTTAGACAGGAGGATTGACTACCTTTGTATTTAGCAGCACCAGGGTTAACTTTTCCTATCAGGCTTCTCAGATTTGTTCTTTTTAGACTATCCTTTCTTAGCCCTGTCTGCCAACATGTAAAGCACTATTATCTGATCCCTATAAATACATAGTTCTGCTCCTTGTAGGATTAATCATCTGACATGATTCTTCCAAAGCACCTTTTGGATTTTTTTCCCTCCGTTTACCAAATCTCTTCTACCAGTTGTTCAAATATTACTTATTTTCATTACCAACAGCATGGATAAATTTTTGTCTGGTGTGTAAATCAAGCCTTCTTAATAGGCTCCATCCTCAAAAAGATCCCAGTGCCTGTTTAAGTTAATCATTAACCACCATTCTTACACCCAGTCTTGTCTCTAACACATGGATACAATGCAAATTTGGGTTTGTTTGTTTGTTTTAATTTGGATACATCTGGTTTAACCTTCTGTAAAATGTAACAGTTGGGAGTTTATCCTGCTTCTGGAGCAATTGGAATACAGTGCTATACTTTGCAACCCCAGAACACATTTGTCTGGGTCAAGCATCAGCTAAAAGCCATGTTAAAACAGAGTCAGACTTTGTCTTTTGCATTAGACAGAATTAGTTCTTACTGACCAGCATCTCTTTATATCCTGGCTTATCTGGGGAAGTTCACTATTCTTTCATCCTCTACCCCAGTGTTTGAATTCAGAGTTCAGGATTCTGACCTGATGTATTTATCAGCTCCAGTGTGGCCTTCTGTTAAGACTCTTTTATAAGCCATACAATGACTCTAGGCTTTATACCAAATTTTGTATTTCATTAGTGTGAGATTTTATTTCTTAGATTCTGCTGTAGTAGACATGCTTTTTAGATTACATTCTCCTAAAATAATCTGCATGCCCCATCCCTGGCAGTGTTCAAGGCCAGGCTCAATGTGGCCCTGGGCAACCTGGTCTGGTGTGTGGCATCCCTGCCCACGGCAATGGGGTTGGAACTAGATTATCTTTGAGGCCCTTTCCAACCTGGGCCATTCTATGATTCTATAACTAACTCCTTCTCCTATATTAGTGCAGAGGCTACAATTCCTGTCTCACTAAGACTGTGGCCTTGTCCAAAACAGGATTTATTTCATTTTACCTTTAGGAGCATAGCTAATACAAGTTTCCTCATGTGGAGGTGCTGTATTTAATCTGGGGCTGGAGCACACAGCTCAGGTGTGGTGGAACCCCATCAGCAGGAAAACACCTCTGGTCACCATAAGCATGTGGGGACTCTGCCCCACAGCAATAGCAGCAGAAATTGGGCAGTGGGGCTGTGAAGCAAGGGCTATTGCATCTGGGATCCAGCAGCAGGCAAGAAGAAATATTTTTACTTGCTAATGCAACTGTTGACAGCTCTGCACTGGGTTTCCTTTTTGCTGTACTGCAAAAATTTGTCATTTAGAAGATTCTTGCAAAAGATAACCAGTTGTCAATAGGAAGAGTTTTGGGTTTCTCCCTTCTTCTCTTACTTTGCCAGCCACTTCTTATTAAGAAAAAAAAAAAAGAGAAGATAAAAAGGGGGGGAAAAAAAGTATTTCTGAATCACCTAGGTGCCCAGAATTCCTTGGAAGTGAAAAGAACATAATGAAGAGAACTTGCTTGAGAAAAGTTACCATTTTAAAAGAGTGTGAGAAGAGAAATGTCAGGTCTTGGTTTACACAGAAAATCTTCTGCAAGACTGATTAATACAACAAATTCCAGATTCAACATCTAATGCCTCCTCTTCTTCTCAGTGTCTGAATGAGCAGATAAATAAATAACTCAAGCAAAGCCAATTGTTACAACCCTGAGAAATTCACAGTAGAGAATGAAACACTAAAGATGGGGAAGAGGGGAGGTAATTAAAACAAATTGGAAATCTTAATAGGTAGAAATAAAAACGGGGAAGTTTCTATCAGTGACTAATCTCACTTGCCAAAGTACTTGCAGATGGCTTTCAGCCTGGAGGATTTCAGCTGGGAGGATGTTCAGCAGTACAATGAGCTCTGTGAGTGCTGATCCAGAGTAAGTATCTAAACCAGTCTTCATTTAACATATCTGGGGAATCAGGAAACAAGTGACTCTTACCCGAGAGTTTCTCAGGTGCACTTTGCAAAAGGCTCCCAGCAGACAGTCTGGAGCTGCTCACAAAGGCATCAGTAATCTTCCCAACCTCATCTGTTCTCCTACAGAATTATATTAAAAATGGAAGAGACATGGTAAAATTAATGCAAAATACAGTTGGGAACGTAATGAGAACTCTTTTCTGACAGTCTTTAGACTGCAGCAAGCATCCCTCACTTCTCTGTTCCAAAAGGATATAATAGTCCTGTTTAGTGTTTCATTATATTTGAAAGAGGAACACAGAAGTGTTTTCTACTTTTCTTTATTTTTACCATTTTTTAGTAATCTTAAATGCAAATTGGATGAGGACAACATATAATGTCCTTGCTTATGGTTTTGGGTTTGGGGTTTTTTTCCTTTTCTGCAGGAAGGATACATTCAGTGTTTTAATAGCACCATCTGTCACAGGAGCAAGTGCCAAGCTGCAATATTGATCTTGTCACTTTGGGGAATGCTATGGTATTTAGGATTATAAATAACATTTTTCTTTGCTCTGTTCATGTCTTTAGTTTTTATATAGAAACCAAGCTCAAGAAACAACTCTTACCACCTAATAAGACAAGTACTTAGAATCCACAGCATAGATATCATTAGGATCTGAAGCAGTGTATTGTAAGATGTCACACCTCAGTAATGTGAATAACCTAATTGGTCTATGCAATTTTATAGTGACAACTCTAGTCACAACCAAGCAAAGATAATAACTTCCAGTGACCATAAGTCATCACTGGGCACTAGTTTTCTCTCTTTAAAAGAGAGATGATTATGCTGATAAGACTTGTAATGAATAGTGCTCAATCTGAGGTTACAAAGAAAGCAAGTACTGCATATTTTGCTATTGTATATATTGAACAACAGTCTTGGAGTGTTTAAGGGCTCTGTCCCCTTTATATCACCTGGATTTTGTTTTAACTTTTCATTTAGTCTGCCTTCGAAAAGAGGAGATGCAGTATGTAGCTCATTTTTATCTCCAAACAGACTCTCTGGAGAGGCCAGAATGGTAGGATCAGGTTGAGGTTATCATGAACCTGGAAAGGTTTCAGTGTGCTGAGCTGATTGATTCAGAAAGACATTTTTGTTTGGCAGGTTGCTGACAAGGAGGAGGTAGTTCTCCTGTTCATGTGAAAACTTGTGGGTGTTTCCTTCCCTGTTTGCATTTCTGGATGTAGATAGATTTTTCAGTGCACTGGGCAAAACTCTGATGATCATAGATGTCTGAAGACAAAGATGCTGGAGAGATGTAAGTGGAAATGGAATTTTCCAAGTGATAATGATATTTCCCAGGGTTCACAGGGTTGAACACACCTGTCTGTTACTAATATGCCAACATTCTTTTTTTCCTGCTCCACAAACTTCTTTCTTTTTAATTGTCTAATATATGAGTTTCATGCCTGTTATAGTAAGATTTCACCTGGGATTTATAGTGTTAAATATTAGAACAGAAATACTTTAATACTATTTCTTCTGTTAGAGGTTCTGCTGCTGAATATGTATTTATCCTTTGCATGCAATTTCGCTCACAACTTCAAGGCAACACATAGTGGTCATAAGTACCGCATTTTATAGATTTTTTTTTAGCAGTTGTCATAAAATATCTTAGAAAAAAAAATACCAAAAACATTTACACAAAAATCAAAAGCTTGTACTAAAATAATCCATTATAATCCAACTCTTTGTTCCTCACAGTCTGTGCAAATTGATTTCATCTAAGATATTGCCCAACTATATTCAACGTTGGAGTTGGTTCTTTTATCTGTTTCATTTCCTTTAACTTAAAAAGATTTACAAAGTGTAATATTTTTACTGGGGAAAAATAAAATCTAGTAAACAGTTTTCTGGATGCTGGATGGTGGGATCTGGAAAATCCATTCTATAACTCATTGCTTGCAATTGCTGCCTGCTTGCTCAGACACTTGCTCAGCTGCTTCTGAGTATTAGCTTTTCATTAAAGTAATACCTGGTGGAGAGGACAGCCAGGCTGTAGCCATGGATGCAGTAGAAATATATATAGATGGCACATTTTGCTGCTTAGAGAGGCTGTTGTATATAGATTTACAAGAAGTCTGTAGCAGAAATGAACCAACCACTACAGAAAATTTCACATATAAGAATGCGTGTGTGTGTTTAATGTGGGATAAGGGCAGTTCCCAGCCTCCATGGTGGTCCTAGCATTGCCTTTAGATACCAAATGTGATTCTTTTCTTAGCGTTTCCTTTGCAAACCAAATGTGAGTCCTGGGTAGCTTTTAAACCTTGTGTGAGGCTCTAACAGGGTCTGATCATGAGTTTTCAAGGCCACAGGAAGTCTGGACACAGGCAGTGTCCAACCTGTGATTTGTGGGAACTCATCCTGCTCTCTGTGGACCTTAGCATCGTGGCAGATGAGCAGTACCATTGTCTGGCAGCATCCAGGTTCCCTGCTTTTCCAGAAGGAAACAATGGATTAAAATAAGAATGTGCTTTTTTTTTTTTTTACATCTGCATTGCCTCCTCTTGGCTCTCTGGTAAAACTGTCACAGAGTAATCCTGCAGCCATTACTGTATGTCTGTAATTAGTCAATGCTAGCATTTTCCTAGATGTGGGTCATTGCTCACAGGTGCTAATTGCTTATCTGACCTCCTTTGCTGATGCCCCACTAGCTCTCAGAGCCAGTAATGCCTGGTTGAAGGTAGGAAAGGAGACAACAAGAAACATTGCTCTGTTTGAGGCTTAAACCAGTCAGCTTTTGGATGGGTACTTCTCTCCTGTGTCTTCTGGTGGTGGAGGGGAGCTATACAGTCATTATCAGCCAGCAGAGAGTTGTAGGAGATGTATTTTTACAGTAAACTCACCTCTCATGGTGCCTTACAGCTGTCTCCCTGCCCAGCTGCAGAAAGTGGAAGAAGCACTATGCTGTCTGGGTTGGCTGGAGCTGAGCTGTTGGGGAGAAAAGGGAAGTGGCATTAGTCCCTCCCTTTCTTTGGAAATATGGGATGACCTGCCTGGCCTGGGGACACTGGGTGGATAAGGTTCTGCAGAGAGACGGGGCTGCAAGGAACTGAAGGAGATGAGGTGAAAGCACATTTTGTAGGTAAATGAGCAGAGGGAATGAGAGAGGGGAAGGGGTTACATGAATCTCTGTGATCAAAGAAAATATTTTTGCATGCTAGTTTCACCAAGAGTTTTATCTCCTCTCAGGGCTGGATTTTTAAAGCAAACACAAGTAGTTTTTCCCTTTTGATGATCAAATAGGAGAGATGCACAAAGTTACCTGAAATGTCTGATTGAAATCCTTCCAAATGCCAGTGCTGGCAATTGTTTCTACATGCAAGAAGTTTTGTCCAGCTGTATGCAGCCCACACAGACAAGGCTCTACCTGAAAAAAAGGAGCAATGGATCTCCCAAGGGAAGCAGAGGAGGAGGTGATGAGTACAGGGAGCAGGAACCAGAGCAGAAGCATTGCTCCAAAGAAAGGCAAGAGAGATGAGCACTCTGAGTGCAATTTAATTAAGCAGTAGATTTAATCTAAGGTTTATGGGCACAACTATGAAAGAAAACATGTCAGACTGATTAAAGTATTTATATCTGTAAATAGCTTGTACAAATTCACAAATCCAAGAGAGTATAAAAAGCAGCTGTTTTGGAGATGGAGATAGATTTAGGAAGGTAGACATTCCTTCACCATCATGCTGGGACAGGTGTGGAAGTGTTTGTGGAACTAGTGACTGGTGTGGTAGCTGAGAAGGGATAAGTGGAGAATGATGCATTGCCTTGTTTGTTAAGGAAAAGAAAAAAGAGGAAAAATGTTTGTCTCTTAACTATTAACAGAAATAAAGACTAGAGGCAAATGCTTTGAAACAAGTGATCTCTGGTAATAAATTGTGCTGAGTATCATGACACCTGTTCATTACAGAGGCCAAGAGGATGGTTAGAAGTGTAAAAGATGCCAATAACAACTGCAGCAGGACTTGAGGAATATCCTGCTTCAGTGAAGAGCAGACTGAACCATGTAGCAAACAGCAACACTGCAAGCATCTTCCTTGTCGTAGTGGGCCAGGGAGATGGCCCACTACCATTCCTTTCCAGAATTGATTTACTGGGTGTTGGGTGTCCCTGGTGCGAGTGTCTTAGTGGAGCATCCAGAACTGAGCAGTCTGATGCCTAATGGGAGGACTTTCACTAGAGTCCTAACATCCTGAGGTGCAGCAGTTCCAGTGCTTGCCCTTCTTCCAGCACGTGCTGAATTCCCTGCCCTTGAAATGCAGATTTAGCAGGGGACAGAGCATTCACTTGCCTCAGCCATGGGATCCCAGGCAAGATGCAACCCTGGAGCAACAGTGGATGCATTTTGGGTCTAAAATATGAGGCTCAAGGTTGCAGGGCTTCTGGCTGTGAGGGCTGCTGTCTGCAAGAGAGGTTTGGACAGGCGACCTACACAATGAAAGCATCAGAGAAAATAGAAATGGAAAGGATGTCTAAAGGTCATCTAGTTCACCTTCTTGTCCCAAGGCAAGTTTAATTATACCCACGCTGTTCTTGAGAGATGTCTTATCTCCTCAGCCTCTGCCCCTCTAAATTAAACCATCTGAATCCTTTCAAGTTTCTCCTCAGATATGATGTATTTTTGGGAATCTGTGAGCCTCTTGTGGACTCTTTCCAGTTGATTTGTGTCCTTCAACAGCCCAGGGCTGAATGTGGCTGGTAGCCTCTATGTGGCCTCTCTGACTCTGGAGGGAACTGAAGATCACCAGTTTTGTTTCATGATGTTCAATAGACTTATTCATCTTTTCTTACTGGTTTGGAAGGACTATCTGTAGAAATCAGTTTAATGTCTTTAAGAACTCTTGGGTTTGTGTTATGGGCCTTCTTTATAAACTTCTGCCAGGGTGAAATAGTGGGCCAACTCTAAATTTGAAAACTTGGACAAATTGCTTCAATGTAAACAGCTTTGAGTGGACTGAAAATTAGAACAAAGTTTTTGATAAATGGCAAAGTCTCTATATACAAGGAAATGTTTATTGCAACTCTGTGTGTTAGGTCAGGTCTCATTTAGCATCTTCATTTAATGATCCTGAAGAGGGAGTAAACAGCCTGTTAATGAATATGTGTGTGATGCTATATAGGGAGGAACTCTGAGTAATGAGCAGAAAAAATAAAAAACTACAAAGGAACATGAGGATAATAAACACTCCACAGATAATGGAGTTAATTTCATCTTTGTTTAATAAAAATCAGTGCTTTTAGGTGAAATGGAGGAAGAGAACATGTTTAAAAACGCCTGGCATACTTGAAGCCCCTTCATGAGAAAGGCAGACTTCTGTTTGAGATGATCGTGTGCGATGGACAGTGTAGCCTGGTGCTTTGAGAAGTCTGTGTGTTATATGGAGAAAAACCAGTAGGGCAAAGCTGAATTGCTAGGAAAGATAGCATAGAGGATAAGGAATGTCATCCTCATTCATATTTCAACTCCCCCTCACCTTTTTCTTACAAGAGTATCTCAGGAGGAAGCTTAACGTAAGTGAGAGTCTGGTCCTAAGCCTCTACTGAGAGCAGGTTCCTTCCAATGGGGAAGGGAACTTAGTCCCTTCTGCAAACAGAAATGAATACAAGGAGCAGACACATCAGAAACTCAAAGTTTTGGATGTAAAGACTTTATATTTCAAATTATTTCTGCCCTTCCTCTTGTGAGCTTGAGGTTTGAATCAAGAAAATTACCTGTCTAAACTAGAACACATCCAAAACCAACTTCCAACTGAGTGTGTGTGTGTGTGTGTGTGCGTGCATGTGGAGAGAGTGAGGGTAGGTTTCATTAAGGCTTTCCTTCCAAAGAAATTTTAGGCCCTTTGTTCAATGCAGCTGTCAGTCTTGTCACACCATTGTTGTGAGAAAAAACTTATGAAAATAATAATATAATCTGCACAGGGAGAAGAAAAAGGCATCCAAAAATTAAGCTGGGACAGTTAGCCAGTAACTGGATTCTGGATAAAGAGCAGCAATGTCCTTGAGTATCACAGAAACAATGTGGTGATGCAGAGGTCATGGAGAGCATTAAGAGCCATGAGTGGGGAGTGACAGATGAAGTTATCATTGCAAAGAGCCTTCACAATTTCTTTTCTGCTAGTATGAAGTGAAAAACTTGAAGGTCATATCAGAGACTAGAATACATTTTCCTGAGGGCAATACAAAATGCTAAAAGGTTTTCTGATTATGCCAGAGCAGGCAGATAGGCAATTTGAACTGTTAAAAGTTGTTAAGGCACTGGATCCAAATGAGTTACATCTGAGAGCTGAGATGGAAGCAGCAAGTGGAATTGAAAACATTGGTAGATTTTTCTTTTTTTTGATCCATCTCCAAGGATGGGGTGGTTTGGCTGGGCAGAGGGGCTAATGAAGTTGCTATATATAAGCAGTGGTCATGAAAAAATCCATTGTCAATGCAATTTTTGGTAAGAATATATCTGCTAAGGGAGAAATATGTTTCACTCCTGCAAGCACATGATGGAGAATTGTTTGCTTGGACTTCAGAAAAAGGAGTTCTTAGCTTACAAATTTACTCAAGTTTCTGGAGCATGTTATTACACCAAAAGACAAATATCAAGCAAAGTCTATAGTTTATCTGACTTTCATGAAAGTATAGCATGCAAAATATTGATCTCCTTAATAAATGCACATTTTCCCCTGAAAATGATTAAAATTAGCTCAGGAAGTGTCAGTAATATTGCAGAGGAATAACAGAGCTGGAGAGAAAGCATTCATGGTGCACTATCTACTAGCATTAGGTGAGCTCTTAGACATCCTTGTGCAACATTTGCATTGTTTTCAGCATTAGACTCAAAATATCATAAAGGAAAAAGTGGGAAATCTTTTCCTTCCTTGTGCTGCAGTTCAGGTTCAGTAAGGAGCAGGACCATGACAAACTGTTCAAGGCTGTGCATGATAACCTTTAGTCTGTGTAAAATCTTATGTCTGCTGTTGGCAGAGGATGCCCTTCAGGCACAATTCTGTACTTGAAGAAGCTCAGCTCTGCTGGGAGTGATGATTGGCTTTATAAGTATTAATGATGGCAAACTAGATAGTTTCAAGCACAGCTGGATGCAATGTCAGGAAATATTTATCAGGAGATGAAGAGTGCAGCATGATTGTTTCAACATTTCACTCTGCACTGTGCTCCTTCCCCAGGGAAGATTCCCACACTTGTTTGAAGAGGAGAGCACCCAGAAGCAAAGGCAATGGGCAGTGGTTCATCCCTGTCCTGTGTGTGGTGTTCTGAATGTCTCCTCACATTTCAAAGTGATAGAGGTTGTGTTATATCAACCCTGCCATGTCCCAAGGCAGCAGACACAGACTGGAGGGACAACCTTTTTTCCCCCTCCAGCTTTTGGCTACATGCATTTCTTTCTGGGGGTGTTTTTTTGCAGACAGAAAAAGCTGTAAAAGGTTTCTTGCAGTTGAGATTTTTATTCAGAGCAGGTGGAGCTATAGACAAGGCATGGAGCTATACCATGATACTGTAGGTTCTGTCCCATGATATAAAGGGAGCTCACTTTCCATGCAGACCTCTGCTGCAGTTGTGTGTTGCATTCTACCATGCCACAACAGTCCTCTTGCTTTGACCCAACAGGAATGCAAATAGGAATTGTAAGTACTCAGCACCTTCAGGGATCAGACATTGTGGTAATCTCCTCCTCTAGCATAATCTTCATAGCTGAACCACTGTTAATGTGTTTGCTATTCATCTGTTCTAACATTTAAAGACTAATTATTACTGGCATATTCTTTTGGGTGATCAGCCCAAAGCTGCAGTGGAATGGTGTGACTTTGAGTTTTTCTATAGACAATGGAAATGAGTTGATAATGGACAACAGTAATTGCTTGGATGACAGTGCACCTCTGGAGCTACATCACCACCATACATCACTGAGGCCAGGAGCTTAGCAGGATTCAGAAAGAAAAAGGAATTAACAAAATGCAAACAAGATGTTAAAATGCATTAAAAATGGGCTGGAGGATAATAGAGAGGGTAATTATAATGTAATTATATAAATATAATTATATAAGTAAGTACTGTAGCTTTGATAGAAATGCTGCATGCAGGGCTGGACTCAGGGATGCCTGATGAGTATGTTTTGAGGCTTGAGCAAATCTAACACATAGGGAAATTGCTAAATATTGCTGGTTTATTGTTTTGGAACAAAGACCAAAAAAAGAACATCAAACTGCAACACAAGAGTTCTTCAGGTGTTAACCTCTGGCCACATCTAGCCCATGAAAGGCCAGTGACCTGCCAGGAATCTCCATCCCCCAATTTTAGCCCATGCATGAGAAGAATGAAAAGTGCTGAGGACTCTGCAGAGAGTTCTGCTGCAAGTGTCTGTTGCAAGGCATGATCTGGAGAAAGGAAACCAGAAGTTTCAGAACAAGTGGGAAGCCTGACGTTTCCACTGTTTGGGTTTAAATGGGAAACAAGGACATTGTTTTCACACAGGGAGCTTGTTGCCTTGAGATGTCAAGTCTTCTAGGTTTGGGAAGAATATGGAAACTTGTATCAAAACTAAGAATACTGCTGCTGTACAGTGCACACCTCAGGAGGGATAGTCAAACTCCATGACTTTAGTCAAATTTCAAGTATTAGAGATAAAGATAAAAGCTAAGCTGGAAGCACAGCATCCTTCTTAGGTTTTTTACATTTTCTGGAATTATTTATGCTTCCTATAGAATTAATTCACCTACTTAGATTCTCTAGTTAGGTCTTCTCTGTGCTCTTGTGTTTACATGAACAAACAGCATTCACAATCAAAAGCATAAAGATTAGAAATGTATAAAAAGAGCTTTTGGGAAGAATATTTCTTAACAGAAAATTTTTGTCTTTATTCAGGTTTGTGGAAGTCTTCTTGCACTTTACTCTGATTCTGGCTGTCATACTATGACCTCTGCTAAACTGATCATCAGTTTGATCCACTGTGATGTATTTTGTGGTTTTTATCTTGCCTTCTGATGCAAAGATATCCTTCATTCAGAAATGGCCTCACCTGTGAAGCAGCTGTGCTTACAGACTCCAATTTTACTACATTTACAACATTTGAGAGATGTACTCATTCAATTTAATATTGCTGTATCACAGACAACAATAGCAAAACTAACTACAAAAGCAGAAAAATCCTTTAAATTTTACATATTGAAGATTAGCCTAAATTAATTTTTGGCCAGGTGGCCTTTTTCAAGATGAGGAGAGCATGTGTAATTTCATTACCCTTTGTTAGACTATTATTTTTCCTTTAGAGCTTCTCCAGTGAAAGCAACATGACCAAAATCTTGTTTACTTTTGATTTTTTGGGGTTTTTTTTCATGCAACTTGAAAATGGGTAATATTTCTGTGATTTTTTTTGTCTCTCCCATGGTTTTATTGCTGAGTCAATATTGTTTCTCTTACGGCTTCTGAGCAGTACTTTGTGTCTGCTCTTAAAGAGATCTGAGGCGTGAAATGGTGATGTTCTGTGCTTTCTCAGGCTTTGAAATTATTAGAGCTAAGTATTGTCAAGTTTGCTAAATGTTTGGGTAGACAAGCTGCTCTACTCTCAGACCTGAATGTTCAAGAAGTAATAATCCATCCTAAAAAGAAAAGGAGTTTTGTCATTTAAAACAAAGAAAAAGAACATTGGCATTTTAAAAAGTAATGTATTCTGGGGACTCTCTTCTGGGTTTTGCACTTCTTCTGTTAATGAAGTCAGAATTTTCCCTTTCTTCAGGAAGGCCAGAAATTGACTTTTTTCTTCTTTTTAATGGAATTTGGGTTTCTTACATGCATCACTGAGTGAAGAGTTTAAAGACATCTCCATACATCATTCTTTCCCAAAGATTTAGTTGCATCTTCTAACAGCCTCTCTAAACATGCTTGTCCACACTATGTAAATGTATTTTAGCTCTGAGTAAAAGGTTGATAGCTGAAGGAAACCCTGAAAAAAACCTGCCCAGTGCTATTCCTTAGTTGCTGACTAACTTGTCATTAGGGGTTGCTGTGATTTGGGAAGAGCTGCCTCACTTCACCCCAGCACTGACTGTGTTTCCATAGTGGGTAAAGCAATTATTGTCAGTTTGTATTGTAAATGTTGAAAGGCATCTGCTGTTCCTCTGAGGTGAATGGTGAAATGGAAATTGATGCTGATAATGAACATAATTACAAACTAGGCTGCTGGAAAGACTCCAGATCTGTAAGGGAAAAGTGACATGTTAAGAGCTGTGCTGTGGATCTTATGAGAACTGGCATTGCCTTTTAAACCGTTGTACTGAGGCTGGAATGCTATAGCTGCTGCAGTTCCACCTGTTACGTGACACTGTATTGCAAAAGGTTCTTTTTATATCAAATATCCATGATGGCACAATGAATTAGGATGGAAAGTCTTCCTTCCTGTATCTCCAATGTGTTCTCAAACCTCTGATACTCCCTTTGAAACTTTTCCTGAGTTCAATAAGGCTTAAACTGACCAATCCACACCATTACCACGGACCTGCAGGATTGCACAATACAACAAAATACCAATGTCTAGGTTTGGTACAAAACTGGAGCTAGACTTGCAAAGAGTGATGTTGAAGAGGATGAGAATATATTATTCTAGAAGATTCATGCTACCTGGTAGTTTATATGCAAAGTTTATCAGCCTTTAAATTGGAGATGGTTTTGTGCAAATGTCAGTGGCAACAGAGTTGAGTTGAAAATAACATTAAATAATTACTGTGAAATTAAAGGACTGTTTTGAAGTTGTAATCGAGTTTGATGTGTCATGATTATGTTATTGGTGGCAGTTCATGGCTCATCCAACACAGTTATTGTAGAATCAATGTTTTCATTTAATGTTTACTGGATCATTGTAATCTTCTGTGGTACTTAATTGAATAAAACACAAGATTCACTTAGAATAGAAGCAGATACAAAGCACTAAATTTCTTCTCTGAGGAAGAATGTTTTCACTTTGTTTATCACAAAGCATTAGTTTGTTTGCAAATGTAATTGATACTAGCTTGGAGAGCATTCCTAGAGTACATTAAACAGGACAGGCATAACAGCAGTATTAGGTTTTTGGCAGATGAGTGTAAATAGTGCAATATTAACTGTAATGGATTCTGGACTGCAAATATGCCATTGTGTCTCACCACCTATGGATCAGGAGTCTTACTCATTAATGACTCTTTAGATGTGCATTATACAAAAGGAAAAAAGCCCTGCACTTTGAATTACCTCCTGATACTTAACACAAAGCTGTACATTTCTCTAACCCTGAGCTGCAGGGTAAAGCCCAAGTCTCAGCCCACAGCAAGGCTGCAGTCTTGCTCTCCAAGCCCAGTGCTGCAAGTAGAACCACAACGTTGAGTTCAGTGGAGGGTGCATCAAACCTCAACTGCGAATAGAGAACTGACAGAGGCTGGAACCCTGTGCAGAGTTCTGTGGGTTTAAAATCCTTGCTCACCCCAAATGGAGATATAACATCAACCAGAGCTGCTGAATGATGATGTGAACCATTCCAGCTTTTGGTAGCTTGGAAGAGTTCTTTGAAACAGTCTATGAAAGGATGGGGAGAGATGCAACACTGCACACACAGTCTCTTAACAGGGTGCCTAAGAAGTGAGGAGTGGAAAAAGAAATATCTGTCCTGTCTTGACAGAGTAACTCACCAACATTAAAATGATCTCTTCAGGAGCAGAGAGCAGTGTGCTGGGCATATGGCAGGCAGAATATTCTTCTTGGGACTTTTTTTTCAGCAAGGTCTTTTGTTCTGTTGGAAACATCTTTAGCCCGAAGCACAAGAAACCCTGGGCTGTGTAGCTCCTGGGTGCTGTTGCATACAAATAATAATAATTTTAAAAGTTTGTTTTTAATCTAGTTTCATTATAAATCATTCCTAGTATGTTGACTATATTGATTGCATGCAGCTATACTATAGGGCTATTTTATGAATAGATGCTTTTTAGTTTTGACTTCACACAAAAATGGATTTTCATTTATACTGTGTCTGTGTTGCACTGTTCTGACTGTGTAAGGAGGCTTTCAAATTGATGTGCATTGCACTTACAGCTACTTTACAGAGCCAGAGTAATGTCAGGGAGCTTTGGTGCATAGGATTTTGCTAAGGTGAAACTATCAGCTTTTTAAAGCAATCAAGTATCTTTGATACTAAGAATCTAAATGTAATTTACAGTGTAAAATCTGATGAATATACTTCAGTTTCTGTCTCCTAGAAAAGTATTTGTTCCAGGTAAATGAACTACCCTTTTTCCTCATGGAAGGAAATTCAAAATAAAAAAGCATTCTGGTACCATGCTCCACAACATAGTATGAGCTCCACTCTTTCACCAGAGGCCTTCATCTATAATAAGGATTTATTCTACTATCTGTGTTTGTGTTTTTCTCTCTTAACAGGGAGAAAATTAAATCTGTAAAAAAGGTTTCTTTAAGGGAACTACATGAATCCTCTAATTCTGTTGCAAAAGAATGTATCTGTACCAAAGAAAATGATACTGCAGAGTTTATTCAGCAGTGAGGTAAAGGAGTTCATTGCTATTACAATTCATGTCATCCTAATGGACTAGCTGATAAGAAAGCATTAAAATATAATACTGGATGGATTATAAATGAGTATTTATTTGCCTTCTACAACTACCATATGGGTATACCAACAACCTCAGGCTAGTACCTAACTGGGAAGCTGAACTATTGAATCAGGTGTATGCCATTCTGCTGCCAGTACTATCTGAAGTGAAATCAGTTTGAAGAAAATACAGAATTAAAGCATCCTTTCAAGACTACAGCTCTGCTATTTTTGTAACTTTTAATCCCATACAGCCTGTCTCTGACATTTATGAAGGGGGATAAAACCATTGAAAATAGATGAATGTTTTGGAAAGCTTGTCTCTTGACTTCATTTCTGGACATAATTAAAAGTCTGATCTGCTGGGTAGAATTTTCCCATTTACTTTGACTTTGACTACTGGAAGGGGCAAAGCGATCAGGAGAAGTACTGCTGAAGAATCCTGTCCCTTAAAGCTTTGTGCAATAGTTCCCTTTTCATGCTGAGCTCAGATTTACAGACAAGCATGAATCTGTATACACTTCCCTTCAACCTCTTATGCTTTCTCTTCATATCAATCCTTCCAGAGTAGCTGTTGACTCTTCTGCTACCACCAAACTACAACACGAGATGAAAAGTAGCTAACCAACTATTCAGTGCTCTGGATTGTTGTATAAGGCAGATGGAATTGATTTTGATTTTTGTTTCCTGCTGGCCAACTTCTATTTCCATTACTCCAGACTCTTGCAGCTTAATCCTCTGAATGTCCCATTCTGCAGCCATTTCCCACACCAGGAGCAGTCTTGGTCTGTAGAGGACAACAACAGAAATGAAAAGACTGCTGATTCCATGAATAAATATAAACCCTAAGCTGACACCTTATCCCTGGAAAATATGTCCAAAATATGTTGTGAATAATATTCACAATAAAAAGCTGATAATATTTTCAAGTGTGAAGAAATCTGCCCCTTCTTGTTCTAAAAGGTCTGGTTTGCTCACCAGAGCATGCACTGATGGATGTTGCAACTTTTTCCCAGTGTGATTTCATACATGAAGGTAGGCTTTGTAAGCTTGCCAAGCACAGCACATTGCAGTTGCAGGTATTTCACAGGCAGAGCTGGGCAGTGACCCAGGGCTTTTCAGAACACAATCTTTAGAGCAAAGCCTGATCTGATCAGAGAGTATTGATCTACGATTGCCTCCTACTGCTGACACTTAGGCAATGGATTTTAAGTCCTTCTGTCTCTCTTCTAGTAATTAGGCTGCAGGTTGGGATAACAAAAGGCTTGGCTGATAATTTGAAGCAGGAGTGGCCTCAGCATTTGTCTTTTTGTGGCTAGTGTTGTACTATAGAATATGTAGGCAAACACAGGTGTCACTTGTATCTGTGATGCTCATGTGTTCTGATTTTTTTATGTGTGTACATATGATGATCATATTATGTATGTGTAATGACACGACATTTGAGAAGTGTATGGATGAGACCTGCATTAGTTATTTGTGACAAGTGTATGGTACTGTCTGGCACACTTTATCACATACTCACATGGTTTCCTAAGGGATATATTGGGGGGAAAGTACACATTATAAGAATAGCTATTTTTTCAGCTCCTAGGATTTGTAGGAGTTGTGTAACAATGTTGTGAATCTTTTTTTTTAGTCTCCAGATATCTCAAATTCCCATCTTTTTGTTATTTTCTAAACTAAAGGAAGTAAAAGTTCTGGTGGGTTTCTTTTCTTGTTGTTTTTTTTCTCTATGGAATAATTCAGAGATATTGTCCTGGTTTTGCTACAACAGAATCCTAGGCCAACCATAGGCTGCAGCTGTTAGCAATTTTGAAATCAGCCAGGGCAGCTGACCTGAATTGGCCAAAGGTTTATCCCATACCTTCAAGATTATGCTCATTATAAAGGAGATGTTTGCTGAAGGGGGAAGCTTCCTGTTTGGCATTTTGTGCTTGCTGAGGCTCTCTCTGACCCTGTTCCTCTTCTACAGCTCTTGAGGACTGCTTTTCTGTTTATTAGGACCACCATATGTTTTTTGGGGGTGAGTCTAACTTTGTATTTTTTTATCTTGATATTAGCTTTATTGTGTCATTAACTTTGTTTTCATTTCATTCTATGGGACTCCTTTCCTTTTCCTGATCCCTCTTCTATGTTGGGGAGGGATCATTGAATGCAAAAGCAACTGCTATAGCTTAGCCCCAGATACAGAATAAATGTAGACACATGCTTGTTTATTCAGCTATAAGCTACTTCAAAATGTTTCTGCCATTATTTCTTCTTTGTTGTCTTCAGAAGGTGGTAAAATTGAAAAGTCAGTTAACATATCAAACAATAATGTGGTGAAAACTGTGTTGTTGGAGACAGACTCACTTGTGAGTGCTATGGAAACAGTGCATTTGTTGATTTGGATTGTGTGTAGAAAGGTTTGAGTAACTACATCATAGTAAGTATCTGTGTAATGTCTTGGGGAAGTCACAATGTTTTTTATTCATATTCACAAAACTCAGTAAAGCCCTGCAAACTGTAGTGGGACAATCTCAAAGTCATACTGAGTCACTTTGTGTTAAGCAAGGGTCTTCAGTCTCTTAATGAACTCTGCTCACCACTACTGAGACTCTACAGCACTGCTTAAACATCCA
Source organism: Galbula dea (assembly GCA_013399015.1). Lineage (NCBI taxonomy): Eukaryota > Metazoa > Chordata > Aves > Piciformes > Galbulidae > Galbula > Galbula dea. Next base: position 2,314,719 of record VWZX01010527.1, read on the forward strand.
CAGCAATTACATATACCCAAATCATTGTCACTCTCACTGCTTTACCCTTACCTTGCCTGGCTGTTACACCTCAAAGAATCAAACATTTTAGATGGGAAGACACAGGGAGTAGTCTTGAACCTTGGCAAGATATTTCTTGTACTCCCTGTATGTTTTTGACATCCCATGCTGATGCTCTTGTGCCACTGACAGGTGCAGCCTTTTAAAGCATTAATCATTCTTCTAGTAGGGACAGGTGGGGGCAAAGTTGAGGCACACTTAGTCATTTTAAGCAGAGATGTGAGGGCTTTCACACCTCCTTTTCTTGTGGCACATCAGGAGCTGTGCAGTCTGCTCTTGCTCTAGCTCTGCTTGAGTGCCTGAGGTGGCATTGCTGAATATCTTCTTTGTCTCTGTAATTAACAAACATTATTGATAAGTGAAGGTTGTCTTATCAACTTTTAAAGGTCTTATACTGTACTTGAAGTCCTGTTCTCCAGAAGGTTTCAGTAAGATGTATAGGCTATATAGATCTCCTGCATCCATTCTGTTGTGTTGCAAGCAGATCAAATAAATGGATGGGAACAGGACCTTGCTGCTACATCACTTGAATTACTTATGCTATTTAAGTTTGTATTCAGGCAGTTATGTATTGTATGTGTTTGCACATCATGCAGTAATATTTCCAGTTTCCTTACTGTGTCATCTGGTGCAACTAACTAACTGCCTCAGAATTGAGGAGCACCCCACTGAGGCAGTTAAAGACATAATGCTAGTGTGCTTTAAAAATGTCTCTCATCCACTGAAAATGAAACCTCTCAAGGGTGCTCCCAGTGGCATATAAAGAGTGATGGTCAATTACTAAAAATTAGAGCAAGGTGTTCTGGTTTTTGTTTGCTTCCTCACAAAGAAAGCAGACTGTTGAGGTTGGAGTAGTCATAAGTCAAAGTACTATCTGTACTTGCTACTACTGTAGTAGCAGTCCCAAGGAGTTCTCTGTTGCATAATGCTGAGCTCAGCCCTGCCCAGCCTACAGGATCCAGTGTAGCCACCTGTCAGGTGTTATGTTCAGAAACTGAGAACATTTAGTCTTTATGCCCACATTGCTTATGAAACCTTACCAGTTGTGGTGGTGTAACTCCCAAGTACATGTGCTGTATGTTGTGTGCAACAACACGCAGCTGGGGGGGAAATGTCAGTGAAGACTGATGCCTAAGATTGTGGGGAGCAAAAATACTAAGCCAGACTATGAGGTGGCAAACTTTGCAAAAGCAATTTGGAGGTGATTCACAGCTGGCACTGAAGTTGGGGCCTTAGTAGTCTCTCTCACAGATAAACAAGTGAGAAATAGGCATCTGCTGCATTACAGCTGCCAAGGTCACACCAGCAGGAGCAGGCAGAGGGGAAGAAAAAAGCCAGTGCTATGGTCTATATTCCTTGCAGAGATAATAGTGCTAAACAACTATGGCACTGCTAATCGTGTGCCTTTGAGGCTGGGATGATGTATGAAAATATATATGTTGACCAAAAAGTAACCCCACAGTGGATCAAAAGTAATGTTTGTGAAACATATAATCTACTTAAATAGGAAAATCTATCAGTACACACACTTGATCTTTAGTATAAGCAAACCAAAGTGCTTATAATCCAGAAGCAAGAAGGACACAAGTACCTGCTGTGTTCCCCAGGGCCACACTCAAAGTTAGGCAGGAAAGTACAGTTCAAAATAGCTCAAGCTGTGCATGAAAGAGCAGACTTCACAGCTTGCATCCCAGTGTTGTCTTATTTGTTTACAATGAACTATGGGGTCCTGGAACTTATATCAGGAGCAAGGAAAAGAAAGCTGCAGAATATAGTGCTTTGGATATAACTGTTATAATTGTTTTAAACCATCTTCTCATGTTCAAGCTAAAGGCAACTTAGGCCTGGGAAATAGTAGCAACACCATGGGAGTGTTATACAGAGCCAGAAATCCCTCTTGCAATGCCCATTGCCCTTGTCCTCTGCTGCATGTACCTGCTGTCTCAGATAGCAGGAGTTCTCAAGCTTGTAGGAACGTTTTGAAGTGTGTCCCCTGTAGGGACAGATATTAATGCAAATAACTAATGAATGGCATTGACTAAATAAACCAGATTTGATCTGTTAAATGAAAATACCACACCAAATTGCTTTCTTAAGGATCTTGGTCATGAACAATGGAAATGTGATATGTATTTTTATCTGTAACTCTATTCATAATCTGTTATTGTCTCTGGCATGTTCATAGAGTTTCTGAAATCTGGAAAGTCATCTGCCTGAGTGACTCTCCAAGCCACAGAGGTCCTCAGTGGAACCTCTGAAAATTCACCTTTCCCTAGCATGAATTGCTGTAATGTGTGGTCATAAACAGTTGCTATTGTGCTTTAGCTCCTAAGAGTTCATAGGTCTTCATGGTGATGACTTTTTAAGGTTTTAGCCCACCTTGACTTCCAGAACCATTGCAGCATTATTTTCTGTTTCACAACATGTGAAGTTTGCAACAATCTTTAAGCTTGAGGGAGCTTTGTGATGATGGTGGGGATGGTCTCAAAGAAACCCAAGGAGTGTTTTGAGAAGGATCCCAGACTACAGTTCTGTTCCTGTGGCTCTCAGGAGAATGAAATGTTTCCCTCCTAAGAGGAAAGGCTCTAGGATATGTGTGACTAATTTGTTACAAGGTAATTAAAAATTGTCTGTCTCACTGCAGCTCTGCGTGATTTTGGTGAAACAAAAACTCTTGAGTTAAGAAGCTGGGAACAGGTCCTTTCACCAGTTAGTGTTCACTCTCTTGACAGGAGGGAAGTGGCTGTCTGCCCTGCCATGGAATTGAGGAAGCTACTCAAGTGTGGGAATGTCATTCACATGGTTGTAGGTGGTATTTTGAATGTGCATCATGGTTAACAGGGAGAGCTGCCTGTGATCATAGTGGTGCTCTTGAGCTGTCACGGTGTGGGCTACATGGATTAATGGAAGGTGCCTACAGTGGGAGTGCTGCTCGTGTGGCAGGGAGCAAGCCTGGAGATGTATCCTGCACATAGCCAGGCAGCCAGCAGAGACAAATACACCACAAATCCTGTTGCAACTAGTGGGTGGTAGGGAATGAACAGCCTGATGCGTCTTCAAACCTGATAGGGAGGAACAACATGCTGCCTGTATCTCTGTGATCAGCTGGGATGCTGTAGGGTAGGATGTGTGGGAAGGTCATGTTCCCAGGGTCCTTATCTACCAGAGCCTCTTGCAACATTCTAAATGGGACTATTGTATAAATCCTGCTGCTTTGGGTGGCTGCTGGGATTGGCAGATACTGATTCTTGTCCTGTGATAAGGATGTATTAATCTTTCATAAGTGATGACTCATGCAAGTTGATGAAGTTGGTACCCTAACATAGCACAGAGGTCAGGATGGATTGAAGTGAGCAGATTATTTTGTGCCTGCTAGTACTGAGTATTTCTGAATAGCAATGGCCACACTGCTTCGTCCTCTAGGATCTCCCCAGGAGGTGTTTGACAACCTCTGAACCCCTTTTATCAAGGAAGGATGGTAATAGCTGGAGGATGTGACTGTCCCCTGCATCTGTGTCCTCCTGGCAGTGAGCAGCAGCTCATGGCCATCTGAGGGGCTAAAACCCTTCACACAGATGAGGAGTGACACAGTGAGTGAGATGAGTGAGAACTGTGCCAGAACATTGGGAGGTGCATTGAGAACAGTCAGTGTTGTGATGCACCTCTGTAATGATTTATATAGCTAACTGCTGACCAGTTAGCACAATTAACTTCTTGTGTCCAGCAACAAGCTTATTGGGGGAAAAAAGAATCTACATTGTAAGGAAGAGTGGCTGTTTCCAGAGCTAGTGAAAACTGTCTTTAATTCTTAACTGTGAAAGAATTGAATATATGTGAGGAGGGCATGCAAGGGTAAATAAATGGGTACAAATGTATTTATTTTCAATAATGGTGCAGTTAAGTTCAGTGATTGCCAGTGTAAGTACTCGAGGGGTCAGGGACACAGTGAATAATCTGTTTTCTGCTTTGCAGAAATTTCCAGCACCTATTGTAAGGAAGCTTTTTTAAAATAACAACCAAACACCAAAATACAGTGTGGTGTTTTCATTTGAGTTTCTCTTGAAAGGAAAAATAGCAAAAGTGTGGAGTAAAGCAAGCCTTCTGTACTACCCACAACAGGTAGAAAATTAGACCAAGCCAGTTGGAAAATTCAAACTGATCCACTTATAAAAGACCTTGAAAACAATTCTGTTCTGATGGCTGGGGAAAAATATATGAGCAAGAACAATGTCACTATAAACACATGCAAAATATTGTGATTAAAACTATTGGGACTAAAGAGATGAAATGGCAATGTAAGCTAAGACTGTTGTAATATAACCCAGCAAGAGGTTGATACAGGCTGTTACATTTAAATGTTAATTATTGCTGCTTGTTAGAGAGGTGCTAGTCACTTGTTTTTAATGAGCTGTTCCCCAGATCCTGGCACCTGGGACCAGGCAAGGTTATCCAGTTTCCTACCAGCATAGTTCTGTGTTGCAGATCTTTTATGTCAGTCATGTCATTTGTACTATTACATATTGTATGAGTTCATTTCTGATTCTGTTGTATGTAATGGTATAAATGCAGAAATTCTTAGGAGGTCTGAGTGGTGGCTACTAGATGATCTCTAGAACAGCTTTGGCCTTCTTTTGGTTTGTCTGTGAACCAAGGATCAAATTTATCCCAGTTGTAAGGAGATATTGCCTCTAGTGGAGTTGTTCCTGGTGAATGTGACCTTGTATAATAAATCTGTGCTGTAAATTTGAGGATCAAATAGGATATAATCACTTCCTTGTCAAATAAATACTGTGATGTTCCCGTTCCTTAGCTGGTTATCTGTAGATTCAGCAGAGATCCTAGTATCACATGAATGAGAAAACATTTAGCTTTATATGGCACCACAGCACTGAGGTGAGCTCTGGGCTTGATCCAGCCCAGTATGTTGGGTGCACTGGGAAGGAGCTGAGGGGGGGGAAATAGTTAACATGGCAGCTTCATGTAGTCTAATGTTGAGGTGAGCTAGTACGTGCACTGGTCCTGATTAAATATTGGACAGCCTTCATGCTGCTCTCAGTTTTGTCCAACTATGTAAGGTCCCCTGAGGGTCACTGGAGAGTGGTACTTGCTTTGTGCCTTATGCTCAGACATGCCTCATGTCCTACCATACTGGCAGCAAAGTGGTTAAGAGGGCTACGAAGGCTTGTTTGACAGCTCTGCTCTGCTCTGCTGGAGAAATCTCCATTATGGCAGGGAGTCCACAGGGAGCAAGCTAAGGCAGCATGGAGCAGGCAATGTGTACTGGTCACCCTGCAACGTGACCTACATGACAGCTGCAAATGTGCCAGAGGCAACTACCTTATCAGAGGTGGAAAGTGGCCCTTATAGCATCAGGGACACGGAGGGGGCCAGAGGTGGCTAGGGTCATGTTTTACTCTAGTGAACGTGCCATGCTTTGGCAGTGAGGCAAGCAGCTCCCTGGGGAGCATAGGTGCTCTGTGTCCAGTGGTGGGTACCTGCTTCCCTGGGAGTGCACGTTGCAGCTTCCCAAAGCGTCTTGGCAGCAGGGCAGAGGCTGCCCTTGGCACAGCTTGTTTTCTTAGCTGGGAACTGCCAAGGCATCGAAACCTCTGCAAGCTGAGAGAAGACAGGAGCGCATCTGCCAGAAACTCCACGTTCACACTCTCTACTGAGCTGGTAGGGACCCACTAGGATCATCCAGTCCAGCTCCTTAACCTACGCAGGACACCCCAAGAAGGCCAGGGGTCTCCCATTCCCAGCATCGTGGGGAATACAGGGTTTATCTCCCCAGCGCTGGGTGCCTGCGGCTCCTTTCCCCCAGCCGCGGGCGGGGAGACGAGTGCCGAGCTCCTGCTCTGCCCATCACCAGTGAGCAGCACATTGTGCACCGAGGCAGCCGGTGCATGCGCAACGCGCGGGCTGCCGCCGTGGAGGTGGGGATGAGGACCACATCGCTGCCTCCCGGCTCCGAGCTGCCAGTTGCTGGTTGCCAAGCAGTTATCATTGTTTCTGTGACGATTGCAGAGGCTGTTGCTAATTGAAGAAGCCCCCACAGCATCCTTCTCTCTGCTTCTGCTCCTGCTTTTATTTTAGAGGCTCAAGGGGGAAGACAGCTAGACTAGTGCTTTTTTTACATTGCTTTTTTTATTTATTTATTTTTGTGGGGGTGGGAGATTTCTCAGCTGATGATTAAGTGATGGACTAGTTACTCATCCTTATCTCCTTAGTCTTTGTGTGTTTGTGTGCGCCTGTATGTCTGAACACACACAGACAAGCTTACACACACACACAGAGTAAAATCCTGTTTGCCACTGCAGTGTGGGTACAAATAGGTGAGCATGACTACAGCCAAGGAGCAAAATGCATCAGGGAAACAAGCCCAACAACAAGAACAGGTAATGCTTATTTCCTCAATTTCAAACAAATACAGATTTGTGTTGTATACCTCTGTTTCTTGCACGATTCCTTTTTTTTTTGGAATCTTTTTTGGTGCGTGTTCCTAAAATTGTCAACTGAGTCACCAGTCAGTGGCAGGAGGAAAGTACTATGCATCTGGGTTCAGGGTCTGCTTTCTTGCTGTGCATGGAGGCTGGGGGGATGCTGAAATTGTGTTATTTTTAACAGCTGAAGGCTATAGATGTTTGTTCTTTAACTTGTTCCTTGTGTGTGTTGGGGGAAAAGGGGGAGGGCAGGATGTTGGGACAGAGGCCGCTTCTTGCTGGAGGAAGGCAGTAAAGGTATTTCACAGCCCTCTGCAGATGGACATAAAATTGCAAAAGTAGGATTCAGTTTCTTACTTTGTCATACAATTTCAGGGATTTTTTTTTTTGTCTGGCATTTTCTTGGAGGGTTGCTTTGTGGTACAGTGTGTGCTCGGGCTGTGTGTGCAAGTAGTGATAGCCAGGAGGGCAAAAAGAAGCTCTAAGTAGGTGTAACTCCCATTGACTTTGGGGAAAATTGCAGTGCTCACACCTTATCTGAACTTGATTAATTTATTTCTCTTGGTAGGTGCTTTATCTATTTCTGCAGTGGTAGAAAGTTAAAGACTTTATTCTCTGCCATGCCTTTTTTTTAGAGGGTATCCTGATCTGACTGCACTTAGCAGGACAGAATGAAGTCAAAACTTTCCCTGTCAAAAAAGCAGATGACAGAAGAAGGGAACATATTCTCAGCTGCAAAGGATAGGCAGAGTTAAAAAGTGGTGGCATAAGGGAAAATCTGCTTGTGACCTCTGAGCTCCAGCTGGGGATGGAAAAGACTCATGGGCTGCTGGCAGATCAGCAGCTCCATCCTCCTTAGTACCAGCTTCCCCTTCTCACGCTCAGCCCCATGCCTGGGGTGGCCACAGAGGAGCCTGTACACTCCAGGTCTTTGGTTTCAGTTGTCTCCTTAAGATGTTGAAGTTCACAGCTTTAATTTTCAGTTAGGATAGCACGGGAGGATAACTTAAACAGATCTCTCAGGGCACAAATTAATTCTTAAAATAGCTCTTCCTGGCTTGATAGGCTCAGAGCCTCTCATATTGGTTTTCTTTTTTTTTCTTATGGTGCTGTATTTTAGGGAATTTGGGAAAGAAAAAGCATAGGAAGACACTAGGCACTACAAGTAGTATCCTATAATCTGCATTTTCAGGGTGACATTTTACCAATGGCCAAAACAGGCTCAATGGTTCAGTGAAAACAAGAAGAAAACTTTGATACTGAGGGGAAAGAAACTGCCTTCCTCTAACCTTGCATCTTCTAGGCTTCTGTTTTGCTGTTCATTGCTTTCGGAATATGGGGGTTTTTTGTTGCTGTTTGCTGCAGATAAAAATTAGTCTAGGTATGTTTCTGGGCAGCAGGGGTGTATAGCTGCCTTTCCTGAACAGAAAGCTGTCGGGCTGTCCCCTTCTCCTCCTCAAAGCTGTGTGAAAGTGTTAGGTTTTGTAAGCCAAAAAGTGTAAGACATTTGCCTTTTATAAGGGAGCAGTGGTTTTGTTCCAAGTAGCATTATCTACCTAATGCTTTTTTGCTACTGGCATGCCAGGTCTTTGCTACTTTGCACTGCCCACATGAAGTATAAAATGTCCAGAATAGTTCTTTAGTATTATGCAGTCTTGAATATATTCTCTAATTGATGGAGTTGCAATTATACCCATATGATACACTTAAATGTTCAGAAGGCACATGCTTTGTCAGCTCTGCTCTGGTGTGAGCATGAAATAGAAATATCAAGCATATACAAATATCAATGATATTGATGAGTAGTGTTTCAGTCTGTAAGAAACTTTGCTCACTCCCTTTTTTTTTTTGTTTTCACAATACATTATTAGAAAAATGACTTGACAGTGGGGGGGGTTGAGTCCAATCTGTCTGTTGGTTTGAGTGCGCTTTTACCTTCCAACACAAAAAGCAGATCTAAAGCCTTACTTTATTTAAAACAGTTCATGATTGAAAAAGGGCTCTATCCAAATTCTATTTCCAGCTGAAATTGTATTTCTAGGCTTGTGCATATAAAGAATTGCTGAGACTTTTTTTTCTTGCTTAATACTGATCAGGAAACTGAAAATTGTATCTGGGAGAAAATTAAAGGAGAAGTGCCAGTCTGTCTGTAGAGGACTGAGCCTTTTTCTGAAGCAGCTGCTGCTGTCGTAATAGATTGTGACCATCCCTTTTCTGTGTTCCTTGCTGTGACATTCACTGGATCCAGAGGCAGGCAAGTGACACAGTTGGCTTAAGTCTATGCTGTGACCTACCATGCTAACCCAAACAGAAGCTGAGCATGAAAAGACACTGCAGGAACAGGGTGGGGAAAGTTTTAAAACATCTGCAGAAGCTTTGCAGACATAAATTGAAAAATCTCATTCAGATCCATGTGTTTCTATGCAAATGAAGGCATGTTCTGTCTTGAGATGTACAAAATATTTCTATCCAGTTTTTCTGATATGCAGTGTTGCTCACCTCCATGCAAGCTGAACTATTCAGAGTTTTAATCATTTATCTCCTTGGCTGTTTCATGACTCTGAACTTTGTCTTTCAATCATGTACAGAAAACGTTCTGGAAGTGATATGTAATACTGTCTCACTGAAGTTGTGATTGCTTGATCAAGATGTCAGTTGAAGAGTGGTTGTCTCTGTACACTCAGATGCTTTTGACACACCTATGGATTTTTGTTCAAGAGGTTGGAGTTGGATACCATACAGTGTACTGTGATTGAAGCTGGCTTTCTGCTAGACCACATCTATGCTCAGAACTTCATAGAAAAGCCTGCAGACACTTAATAGGCTTGGGATCTGGCTCAGGAAGACTCGTGCATTCTGTTCTTGGTCTTGGGAATTGTTGGCTATGTGAATATACCATTAAAACCACTTTTCCATTAAAAAAGGAGAAGAAAATAGCAACAACAGGTCAAGTACCAGGTCATTGTGCCTTAGTAATTTACACTGGCTGAAGATCTTTGTTTTATCATAAGCCTGTATATTTGTTATCTTAGTTTAGCCCAATTCTTGTTACTTTTAATGGCCTTTGGAATGCAAATAGCTCCACAGTCATACATAAAAATAGAGGCTGGGTTTTTTTATAAAAATGTGGTAACAGGCATAATGCTAAAATGAGAATTCTAAGCATTTTTTAAAAATGAGTCAGCATTTCAAGGATAACAGAATCACAGATTCTCAAAGAACACCTTTTATAAAACATACTTAAAGGGTTGATTGGTTAATTGGGTACTGGAGCACTCAGAATAGATGATTGTTCCCATTTCTTTTGCTGTAGAGGGAAGAACTGTCATGGGCTTACAAGGAGTGAGATCCTGCTCCAAAATGTGCATGTCCTAGGCAAGATTGTTGGTGATTGCATGCAGCTTCATGTAGATGACTAAAAATTAAGTAAGGAGGCAAAATAGCTCGAGCGTTGCCTTTCATTGAAGTGGGCTCTGTGAAGGAGTGAAGTCAGATCAATACAACAGTTCTGCCTATTAGCTGTCATAAAGGTAATCAATTCTGAATTTTACAGGACAGCTAGAATTCCAAAAAATTAGTGTCTTCAGGTGGAGAGAGAAGACATTTAACTTGGAAAACTTAAATCAGACTCAGGAAGAAAATGATGGAAAGATTAATATTTCATGCTTCTAATGTTCCCCTGCCAGTCTGTACTTCACAGAAATAGCCTGTAGTATCTTTAAGAGTGAGTACAGCTGGAGTATCTAATATACTATGCTGAAATGTGCATCTATTTGAGTAAATTTATCCAAATAAGAAAAAGGGTGCACTTTAGGTGCATTATGCAGACCCCTCTCCTACATAGGTATCATTCAGGTAATTTTGGGGTGTGAATTCTTGAGTGACCTGCTGTCTTTCTTCAAGGTCATCAATATCCTTGGCCATTGTGAGTTGAGTTCCATGCTGTCACTTCATTCTCAGAGTACATTATAGCTAAAAAATACAGGTGTGCTTACATTGGGAAGTAGTGTGGTGCCACCCATGAAGGTGCAAGGAATGGTATTGGGATCTCAGACACACATTTTGGACAGGAGGTTATTTCAGCCTAGTTCCAGACTAGTCTTAATGTCCATTAGTGGTTGAAGAGCACTTTCTCATTTAGGTTCATCCAAAAGGAAGTCAGTTTGTGTGCTCTGAGGCCATTATAGAATGTTAGAGCATGCTAGATGGGTACCATAGAGATTTGGCTAGTAGTGCAGTTCTGAGTTGAACAAAAGTGCTAGATATGTTGCCTGTGTCTTTAGTGGGGATAGAGTGGTGCAGTTAGATGTATCTTAATGTGGGTTATGTTCCTGTATCTAAAGATGTTCTTAAATGGTTTTTTTATTTCCTGTGAGATATGACTTAGTCATTCCTGATCTGCTCTACTCACCTGAATGCTCTCCAGAAAATCATCATCTTTGGATGCTAAATGTCTTGGTTAGTTCAAGATGCTTTACCTGGAAGACTGCAATGATCCTGATTCTCTGTGACAGGAAAGCTTTCTTACATCATGTGAGCAATACAGACTGGCTCCAAAGAAAGCATGTTGTAAACAGGCTGTATTGTTACAACAGGTTCAGACATAAGTTGTGAGTTTTACCTGTCAAAATAAGGAAGAGAATTTGCCCTTTATTTGTCAGTACCTCTCCTGGTTTATGCTAGACCACAAACAGCTGCTACTGAATCCTCTGTTTTCTTAGCAAGATTCAAGGTTACACGTTGCAACTTCATGTTCAGAAGCAGACTGAGTTTGTGAATGTGTTACAAAAAGCTCTGATTTATGGTGCCATTAGCTGGCCACTGTGACACCCCAGTAGGCTGAACTCCATGCAGAGGAATTGAAGAGCATTGTGTCATAGCTCTGCGGTACCCAGATTGAACAGTGGGCTGAGGGGAGCTTGGCCTGGAGCTGCTGAACAGGTGGGAGTGAATCTCCCAGGAGATGAGCTAATTTAGCATATTATCTCAGTGACTTGTGATAGCAGAACTCCTGTGCTCTTGGCTGGAGTTGAACACTGTCTTATCCCAAAGGTGAGTCTCTGCTTGTGAGATTCATTCTCACTGACCTGTGGCAGTGTTCTGGTTCTGATTGAGACAGTGTGCAGAAATCAGGGAAGGTGTCTACCAAAGAGAAGAGAAAAGGAGAGATCTGACTCTTGACCTGCATAAAAGACAAATGTGTGGGGATTTTTAGTTTTAATTGAACTGCTTGGTGCTTGTTGTTGTAGTACATAGGGGTTTTTAAAGAAAATTGTTCATATGAGACAATACTTTTCTTTCCAACTATGTAAATTGCATATCTTATAGACCTAACACAAGCTTTCTCCAGGAAGTTGTAGAGAACATATGTTTCATTCTGTTAATGGTACCTGATCTATTCCTCAAGAGATTACATTTCTGTGATGGTGCTGCTGAGAACACTGAACATGAAATTGCATCAGACTGGCAGGCTTTTCAAGCTGTGAATTTGCCATGAGGAATGCAGGCAGCTATGCAGTGGGGAGGGGGAGTCAGATGGAAAGGTGCATGCTTGGTGTAAAACTGGAGTCTCAAAAGGAGAAGGCTGTAGAAAAGCTTTCCTGGTGTTCAGTATTGAAATGGAAATGCTTCTGGAAGGCCTCAAATGTGTCAAGACCACATGATGGTTAGTGATCTAAGCACATGACTTCTAAGGGTTGGTTCATTTCCATAAGATGCTCTGAGATTCTGCATGATTTATACTCTGCCTGTGCCTTGACAGGGTCAAGTAGGATATGCTCTGCCCCTAGTCTCTGGGACAATGTTAGTTGGCTGCTGCTCCCTCCATTCCTAGCAGAGGTGCCTTATGCTGCAGTCATCCTCATTAAGTCTGGCTTTTGCTGCTGGATCAAGACAGAATAATTCATCTCTGAAGTTCACCAGTTATGTAGGGATCATGAGAATGTGTCTGAATTCCACAGGAAAAAAAAATCTTAGAGTTTTTTTAAACTCTTAAAGCATCCAGTGCTTTGCTCCAGTTGTGGTTCATTAGCAGTGCTGTGCATTGCTACAGTCATTTTGTGAACAATGGTTTTACCTGCTTTCAGTTCTTATGTCTTTAATGATGCTTCTTTGTGATCTTTATCATGTATTAAGTTGTGGTGAATCACTGCCACTTTGGACAATGGGAGGGAAGGTAGCACTTTTTAAATGATGTAGACTTCAGTAATATCTGTTGCTTATGTAGTTTATTCTGTATTTTTGCATTCAAGTCTTTGTTCTCTTTTCCTTCCTTTCATCCTTTCTTTTGTCCTTTAGTCCTGCCTTCTCTGATTCTTAAATAGAATTTAAGTGAAATAGATTCAGAGAGAGAAGGGTGCTGGCAGTAACAGAACAGCAAAGCTGAGTGCATTCTTTTGCTAAAGGGTATAGAGAACTAACTGCACAAGTGAGAGGAGTGCATTGAACAAGTTTGCAAAACCTTTAAACAAATTTGGAGAGGAATCTGTATCTGAAAGTAATGAAGGTGATCAAGAATGGAAAAGTGGATTAGTATCAATTTCTGATGTAAGAGTAAAGCTTGAGTGGTATTATCAAGTGGTTTTGAGTGACAGTTCAGTGGTTGGAGCATGGCCCTTAGTGCTTCTTGTGCTACAGACTTCCATCATGGCTTTGAGCAAGAGTATAAGACTGAGGTCCTTGGTGGCAGTCAGCAGCTGCTCTTCTGCTGAGATTTTCCATTGTCAGCTTAAGTTAGGAAAGGAGGAAAAAAAAAGACCTGGTGGTCTCCTGAGGATATGGACATGCAGTATGAAGCTCTGAGGTACTGTGGTGACTAAGGCTGCACAAATACCTGAAATATTGGAGAGATGTACTCCTTAACATTTAGAGGATGTAGGGAGAGGGTCATAGGAGAAAAATCTGAAAGTTAAAACTCCTTCTGAAGATTTAAATATGAATAAGAATTTCTTCAGAAAAAAAGGTCAAGATAAAAGTAAATCCTGGCAGGATTTCACATAGTTATAAGCAAATCTGCAAATGAGAGAGAAGTAATGCATAGAATATTGGGATTTTATCTGGTTCTAAGATTTTTGGGAACCTGAAGCAATTTTATAGTTTGAGTTGAGGTAGAGATGCATCTTTCAGGTCTCTGCTGTATAATGCAAAGAGAACTTTTCTGAGAAGAGTTATTATTTTCAGTAGAAATGCTGTGGTATAATTAAGAGTCATGGAGATGAAGAGGAAAGGTAAGTGGGAGAATGACAAGCCAGGGATACGTGTACTCAAGGGTAAAACCAAAACTTTGTACAAGAGGAAGCCAGAGTGATGAAGAAATCTTCCTGATCCAGGACTGAAGCCCAGAGCTTGGTACTTGTAAAGGAAAAGCCCTGATGAAAGTTGTGGAATTTGTGGAGAGGGCTCTTAAGTGTGATGGAAGTAGAGAGGACATGGCATAACAGGGACTCTCTTTTGGGATCTTGCCTTGTCAAGTAACCCTGCAGCACCAGTGTCATGACTGTGCCTCAGTGGCCTTGGCAGAAGAGGCTGGCAAAAGGATGGGACAACCTCCCAGCATCCATGTGAGTGAGGAGGGCTGTTGGAAGGCATTTTCCTGTCTCCATGACCCCCTTAAAGCTGAATTGCAGATGGTCATATGCAGAGGATAGGCTAATTTCCTTGGAATTGCCATATGCTGGATGGAAAGTTAGCTGATGGGACCCTGATGAGTCACCAAAAGAGCAGGAGCATTTAGAAATAATCTCTCTGCTGGTGCCTCAAACTTGGTGTGTCCCTTACAGCTCTTTGATGGGCACATGCACTGCCACTGTCCCTGTATGGGAAAACTTCATGCCCTTGTTGCATCTGCTTTCACAGGTGTTGATACACAAATTTAAGCTGAGTGGTGACAGTCAGGCACTGTGTGTATCTCATGGTGAAGGAGGATGAGACAGGCTGAAGCATTTGCTGAAGAAGAGTTAAGCTAAGCTTACAAATGAAACGATTGTGTGAAAATTCACTAGAAAGAGGAAGAATTTGAGTGAAATAGTAAAAACAAGCAAATCTGAAGGTTGAACTGTTGACTGAGGCTTTTTTGAACCCTTCAGCTTACATTGTTACCTTTGTCAGTCTGAAAACAAATGGCTATTGCTTTTATTGTTTATGAAAACTAAGACAGATAAGAATAAAAGTCAATTTTATACAAAGATTCACAATGCTCTGACTAAAGTAGTTTATATTACTGCTGAACTGCTGCTGAGCTTGAAATTGGGGAGATAATAAGCCTTCATCTGAAGCAATTATTCTGCAGTTTTTGACTCCATTACCTTCACTTATGTCTGTAGCTGAATAGTTACAAGCAGGTATTTGAGGCTTAGTTGTAGTATATGATTGTCAAAAGTGAAATTGCAACTTAGAAGTTAATTTATTGTTAATTTATCTTATCAGAGATACCATAATAAACATGTAATTGACTGGGGCAAATGTGTACAGTAGTATATTATGTGGAATGTATTTTGGGTCTTTAATTTAGCTTAATCATGCACTGGCCAATCTCTCAGCTCTTCTTGTGTAGGGTTTAGAGGGATCTGATGCTTAATCCTGATGTGATTGTAGGAATTAATGAATAGTACTTTGAGTTATAACCATCCTTAAGTATGCTGACAGCCTTACACTTCTATCTTTGCATTTTCATTGTATGAAACAGCATAGCAAAGCAGCTGATACAGGTTGAAGGACAGAGTAAGCCAATGCTTCAGGCTTTTCCTTATTCTGAAATACTGTGTATGAGACTAAAAGAGGAATTGCTCAAGGTGGGGAAAGGATAATGGATTTTCTTGTTTCTTTCTTAAATTTCAGACTCTATAGATGCCATTGAACTGACTAGTCCTTGTAGCAGGGAATTGGTGTCTAAACTTTTTCTTCTACTTAAGAAGAATAGAATCTAATAATACAAGTAGCCCTCTTTTTATAATGTTGATGTCCCAATATCTTTGATGTAAAAGTGAATTCACAAATGTTGCTGAGAATGCTGATCCACTGAATCTAATGAGAATGAAATTAATCTTTGTGAGCTTAATCATCAGAGTTTTCAGCTGCATTAAATTGAATTCCTTTCCATAGTCTCTTCTTCCATAAGGTATAATATATGTGTTTACATGGATTATATTGATGCTAGACTTTGCTGTTGCAAGTCATGCTATAATGAGAAGTTTTATTCCAATCAAATCCCAGGTAAAACAAAGAGCAGTTGTGAATGTATGGGACAGTAAAATCCAAGGAGTAATTGGCTGAAATAGCCTTGGAATGTAATTAGCATATAAGGCTTGTCCATTAGTAAAATGTCTATTGATTAGGAAATGTTTTGACTTCCCTTTCCTTGCTGAAGGCTTTCCAGTTCTCTTGTTCAGATGGATATCTCTTGGTAGGACTAGCTGACTTCAGTCACTACTCATCTACTTGAGATATAGTGCCTTCCTACCAATAACATTAAGACTGATAGTAAGAAAATGATGTCTTCATTTGGTTTCATTCCTTGCTTACAATCTGGACTTTCCAATGCCCTTCTGGGAGAATGGGAGACTGTCTTGTTATTTAATAAGTATCATGCACTCAAATATGTTGAGGAACTTAGTATTGATACTGGGCTACATGTTGACAGAACATCTATGTGTAAACTAGAACTTTAAGGAGTGCTGGAAAGCTCATATATCTGAAATATGGTGAAGAGATGTTTGGAGTGAGTGATCAAATTGAGACTAACTCTTGACTTCAGTAAGCCTTGAGCTGGATCCTATACTCTCTTTCACTAGGTCTGAAAACAGCTTAGCTGAGGCTTTAAAACTGCAAGAACAACAAACTTGTAACTTATTCTATCTGACCTTTTCTGTTTCCATGTGGCTTTTATGACAGAAAAAGTTAATACTATGAGTAGTTTTTTTCTGTATTGTTCTGTCATGGGGGCGTGAGGGTATGCATCTCAGGTCAGATTTCTCATAGGTCCTCAGATGTGTGAGCCTCTGATGGAGCTTTGAGAATGGACTTTGGGATTAGGACCACAATATAAATTAGGCCATGTTTGCACATTGGAATAAGGTTACAGACCTGGTTTCCTCCTCATTTGTTTCAGAAGATTTATTTTAGCACCCGTTGGCTCCCATCCTCTTGCTTGTGAGAAAATACTGTTCACACTGGTATTTTCTTGACCTTGAGGTGGGAGGTGACTAGAATGCACTTGGGACTATGTAGGTCCACTGCCAAACCTCCATGTTGTCAAGTGTTCTTCCTATAAATTCCCTGTAGGTTCCTATAAATTCTTGTACCTCCTATAAATTTTAGAACTTCTCCAGTCACTTACAATGCTCTTAGCATCTGTGTGGGTCAGTAAATAAATTTTCATCCTGTATGTCATGCCAGAAAGGAGTGATTTATTTTGCTCTTGAGCATATCTTGGTGCCAATTCCATACAAAAGACTACAGTGGTCAAGAGCACATAGCAACTGTGAACAACTGTAGTTAATTACACCTCCCAGTTAGTATCAGAAAGATCTTCCTCATCTTGCTCTAGGAAAGAAAAGAAGGGTTGGTTGGTTGCTACTTCTGTAATATTGTGGAAATACTGTTTTTATGTACACAGATATGAAGTAATTGAGCTCAACAGGCCATGCAAAATACACATGAGAAATAACATATGTACTTGAGGCTGAAAGCATAAGCCTAAATGAATCCTAGTGGGATGCTCAGTGCTTATGCTACTCCTAGTCCTCTCACTGAAACTAGAGTTTATTTCTCTTTGTTTCTCAAATAGCTGCTTTGTCATTTTTCCTTGACCTCCTTGAAAAAGTTTGAGCAAGAATCAATTCTTTCTTCAGCTAAGTTGCTGTGGCATCATCTGCTGGAATGTACAAGTTGTTCATGATCCTGCAGAGAAGAATCAATGTGGCAGGGGTTTGGGGAAGCAGTTAATGACAGATTATAAGGAAGCTTTGTGTGAAGAGCACACTCATGTGCTCTTTCTCTGAGGAGTCACTGTGCAGGGAGTCAGTGACATAGGTTTTTTCAAACTCTGTTCCAGATTGCTTCATTGTTCTATCCAGGTGCTTATATTTTTGGTATAAATGCCTATGGGTTGCAAGCAACACGGCCTCCAATATCTGCTGAACTTGTTTTGCCTTTCCTTGGCCCATTTCTTGAGTAAATGTTTTGTCAGTTTAAGAGAATACCTTTCTTGTGAGGAAAAAGGAATCGTTGCAAGCTCTTCACCAAACACTGTGTACTTTTCTGTGGTTGGCTGCTCGTCAGGTGTAATGCATATTTTCTGTTGTTGAAACTGCTGATAAAAAAAGAGGTGACAGTTGGAGTCTCTAAGGAGACTGAATTTAGGAGACACTTGGATGTTTATACTTCATTACTTTTCATTGTCTTGACAGTTTCCATACAGTTTCTTACAGGCAGCATGGACAGAAACCTCCTCGGACAGTGGCCATTGAAGAAGAGAGCTTGACTCTCATTGTCCCTCAGCTTTATACTGAATATGGCATGTGTGGAATGTAATCACTTGTTGCTCAGTTTAGGGTCACCTGTCTTGCTCTGCTCCTACTCCCTGGTGTGAACTTTTACTCTGCACTCCCAGCATGGCACTGACCTTGGTCTCCACATAAGCATGTATAATGAATGAATGAATTCTGCATACCCGTCCTTGGTAGTAATTATAGAAATCGAGTACTGTCACTAGTAGGAGCAGATAGTGTCTGTGAAAATACAAGGTTAACTTCAGAAAGTGCACTGGCTTAGAACAGACTTAGCTGAAAAGTAAAATCACTTAACAGAGCGAGTTCTGTTCTAGCTCAAAGCAGGACATATGTATAAAATGTGTATTAATCCAGACTATTAGCTTAAGCAAACAGACCAATAAAATCTTTGGCATCTGCTTTGTGAAATTCCAGTGAGCAAGAGAAGGCTAGAAGCTCCCTTTAAAAAGAAAAAGTCAGTTCAGCTGTGACTCTTGCCTGCAGGAATTATAGACTGTAGGGAAGAAATAATTTTGCAGAAGTAGCTTCTGCTCTGGCTACTTTCTGTGGTTCCCTTCTCCCGGCCTGGAAGATGGTTTCTGAGAAGGTTGGGAGGCTCCAGTGCCTGCTCCACTGAATTTTCAGAGTGTGTATGTGTAAACTGTATACATATAGTTATATATAGCTGCTTCCTGCTGCCTGGCTGCAGCATTCATCCTCCTCCTGCCTCGGTGGCACCTTTCTGACACCAAAGCAGAGGCAGATGGCTGAGGGTGGTGCTGAAGGCTCCTGTCCGTTTTTAGTAGCAGCCATTTACCCTTTTCATCAGTTGAGCAATGCTCCAAACATTGGCCACATTCAGCTTTTAGAAAGCTGGGGTAGCTCCTAGTTTTTAGAGTATTTAGGACAAATACTCTGTTGGGTTTTGTCTCGGTAATGGCTCTGAAAGATGTGATCCTGTTTGTTGTGAAATGCACTCTGCATGCATGAAACACAGCTATAACTACTGAACAAGCTGCAGAGTCTCATTTAGATAGCTGAGATTTGGCAGGAGATGGCCAACTGATGTGAAAAGCCAGGAAGAAAAAACAAATAGTTGTGGGAAATGATGAAAGTAACAGATGAGAAGAAGCTGCTTGCAGAATTTTGATTCTACACAATAAATTATTGCTGGCAAATTGAACTGCTGCCTACTTTTCAGTGGTATCAGAGCTTGAAATAATGTGTATTATGGCCATGCAATCATCTACTCTCTTTTATTGACTAAAACCTGAATGGGGAAGAAGACTAATTAATCATTACTTCATGTAACCTTTACCAGCATGATACAGTTTTGACATTTGAGTCCTGTTGTGCAGTGTTGATTTAAATTGTCTGTTTGTTTGGAGTTTTTTTTGCTGTAATATCCAGGAATAAAACATGTGGAAACACTTAAAGTTGTTTTAGGGGAGCCTAATAGAGTTAGGTGTCCAAGTCCAACCAAAAATGGCAGTCTCAAATGTTTTAGATTTCTGTATGCCACATAGTTGGTAAATAAAGCCCAGGGGAGAAATTGTTGAGTCGTGATAAATCGTTGAGCATCCAAAAGCTATTGTTGGTCTCACTGGGGACCACTGAAAGTCAGTGCTCTTGAAAATCCAGCCAATTATGTAGGTGCTTATGCACAGGCTTTGAAGGCTCACTTTTCTTGTGTATTTAAAAAGGATGGTTTTTTTAAAAGCTTTCTACTGTTACTAGGCGTTTATTTTCCCTGTTTTCTTCTGAAAAACTCTTAACAAGGTAACACACTGGAAACAAACACATTTGAACTGCTGTGTAGTCTAATTATGGCATTTAATTTCAGGAAACTGGGGGTGGTTTGGTCAGTATTAGGGAGGAAAAGGTAGCAATTTCCTACAGTAGAGCACTAGATAATCCTCTTGGGTTTTGCAGTTTTTGTTTTCATCCAAGAGATAATAGCAGAACTGAATTGCCATTTTAATGAGAGAATATAGTTTTTCTTCTTTAATTTGAATGTAACAAACTCTGAAAGACCCAAGGACAGGAGATGCTGTAAAATAATTATTTATACTATTAACAATAACATAATGTAACTATTTAAATATAGCCTCCTTGCAGAAAGGTGTGTGTTGCTGAACTGGTGCTTTCCATGTCTAATAACAATACCTAACAGTTCTTCCTGGTTTATTTCTTCAAATTGCTTTTAAAAATATTTTTTCTGACATCAGTGATTATCTGAATGTGGCAGAAAGGGAAGCTTAATGTGAGAATGAAGTGATTTGCCCAGGGCTAAATTGCTCCTCTGTTTCAGCCTCCCAGCAATGCAGTGTTGTTAGGTGCTGTGGGGACAGTCAGCTTGGGTCAGCACTGGCCTAAGGCAGTTTGTTGCAAGGTGTAGATGTGCCCTGCATTGCTTAAGCATTTTGAAAATGTTAACGATGATTTATTCATTCATTCAATTATTCAAGTGTTTTGGTTCTCTTAAATAAGATCAGACACCCTGTGGATCTTTATGGGTGACTCTAGAGATTTGAGAGTGGTTTAAAGAGAAACTTCCTGGACCCTTCTCTAATAAATAACTGTGGAGAGCTTGTTCACACTATGATTATATGTTCTTGTGTAGACACAGAGGTATAGCCCCACCATGAAAATTGTCAAATAAGTCCTTGTCTGCCAGCACCCATTGAAGTCTGAACCTGAGAGTAAGAAATCACTGCCTTGAGGTGAAGATGCTTCCAGACGGGTGCTGGGCAGTATTTGAGAGGCCAGAATTTTCAAACTTCCACTGGATTTCTACTGACCTATGTAATAACTGCTTGGGAAAGAAAATAGACTGGTACACCACTCTCAAAAAAACATCTCATCCCTAGAGTGAAGAATAGTGTTCTTCCTTCCTTGAAGTGGTTTTTTCTCTTCCTGAAGTAAGATAAATTTCATGATACCTGCTGGTTTGTGTCCAAATTAATCCAGGTGCTGTGTGTGAACGCTTAGCAGTGACAGGAGAAGAGGAGCCCCAGAGCTGCTGTCCATATACTGATGTACTGATATAACCTCCTCCTGTATCCATGTACCTCACAACTGCTGAAAAAGATGGTGTGGTGGCTGAGGGGGTTAAATGTCATCATGGGGGCCCTTACTCCTTTGTGCAATCATTACAATGTGATACTGAGTGATTGCCTTTGGGTAATTTTGTACAGGTTCCATAGTTCTTTTTTTTTTTTTTTCCCAAAGCTCAACTGGATGCTTGGTAAGACTCTGGATTCTAAACCATTTTTTGACCCTGACTCTCAGAAGTGCTAGACATCTCTTGCTGCAGTTAAACTAGATAGAAGCTATACTTAACTATATAAAATTATGATAACTACTCTGAAAAAATCTGATCTCAGGCATCTGAAATTGGCTACCTTAAATTAGCAAAATATTTTACCTTAATCATTCTGACTCAGCTCCCCATCTGTGCAGTGGGATAACATCTTCTCACCATGAAGAGGTGCTGTGGAAGGAAAGTGATGAATATTTGAAGCCCTCACATATTGTAGTGATGAGCTTCATAAAAAGTGCTATGAGAAAAAATGATAACTCTGCCTTTAAAGCAGGCTGGGATTCTGTGCTGCACACAGCATGGGGAGGACCAAATGAAATATTGAAGAGGTCTCATTTCATGTGAGCACCAGCCACTTGGTGCCATGTCTGAGGCAGCTAAAAGTGTGTGAGATGTGTAAGTAGACTCCAGCACAATATATACAAGAGGCTGAATTACAGTTTATGGACCTTGAGGCTTAAATCTGATATTTCCCAACTTACTGCCTGTGTGTAAACTTTAACCTTAAGGTAGATTTTCTCTTACTGTTGAATACGGGTGAGATTTTCAAAAGTACTTGGCTCTGTCTTGTCTCTGTTGCCAGTTAGGATAACAGGACTTTATGGATGGCTTCAGTGGCAGCAGAATTAAGCTAATGTTGAGGAATTTCAAGTTAAAAACCATGATTTATCTTGTAAATTGTCTGAAAAATACACTGTGAAAATATGCAGTACTTAACACTTGAACTCAGTGAAGCTCTTGTCATTCCTAAGGGCTGTTAACTTCCTCTTGAGAACAACCTTGTATGCAAGATGCTAACATTGGGTATTGGCGATGTTTATTGTTCTTTGCTAGTGCATAACATGAGTGTGCCCAGTTTCACTTGCTAACTTCGAATGCAGAATTACACTGACCTGATTCTGAACATCAGAAACCTTGAGGTAACCTACAGAGGTTTTTATCTAATGTGCACCAAGTAGTATTAAAATGACCCAGAGTCAAGTTTTAGTACTATTTATATTACTGAAAACATCAGAAATCAAAACCCTATTGTGTCAGGTTCTTATCAGGCACTGCCATGAAGATCTGGCAGTATAAATTGACAGATGGAGGTCTCTTGTTCTGTTCACACACAGAGAAGGCAGAATTTGGGCTGCAGGGAGCAGAACTTGTTTTGCACTTGCTGAAGAAGAGGAGAGACTTCCTCAAAGTTAGGCACAATCTTTAGGTCAGAACTGTAATTTTAGCAGTGTTAATTCATTTCTCTTCCCCTTTGCAGATACAGTCTTTCAGCCTGCATGTGGAGATTGTGTGCTTTTTTCCTCTCCATCCTTTTAACATTTTTTTATATGCTTTTTAGATATGGAAAGTCTTATGTTAATAGCAAATAGTTGTCTTCCTCTGCAAAAGAGAACTTTTTCATCATAGCTTTACTCATGGCACCTACCATCTCTATTTTGGCCTTTGGAAATTGGAGTGTACTGCATTCCTCCACTCCCCAGTGTAATTTTCTACCGTACCTTTAGCATAGACTCCCTCATCCTGCACACTTTCTTAGCAGTAAAGAAGAAACATTTTAACTGCTACTATTTGAGATCTCACAGGGAAAGTTGTATTTTCTTGTTACAGATGTAAATAGAAGTATTCCTCACATTGAGGCTTCAAGTGAGTAGCAACTGAACTAATACCTGTCTTAAATTGGGGAAGCTGTCCACTTTCACAAACTAAGGAAGTGCTTTGGAAAACATCTGTCAGCTCTCTCTTGTGGAAGCTCACTGCTCTAGCACACTGTCTTTTTGCCATTGTTTAATGGTTTCTTTCTGCCATGGTGAGCTGTGATATCAAATAGCAACAATCATCTTTTGGGTAGCGCAGATACGGCCAGGTACAAACCGAGATCCACATCTTAGAGTAATCCCATGCTGGGCTTGTGTCTATCATGCTGAATTCTGTTTCAGGGACAGGCACATCTAGAGGTAGCTAGATTAAATGAAGATACTCTATAGGGAAATCATCATCTTAATTTTTGTCTGATTTTTTTTTTCTAATTCAGTTGACTTTCCAGCACTTTATTCTCTTTTAGCAACCTGTTCTAACTCCTGGTTTTAGATTGTTGTGGTTTTATTCATATTGCAATAATGTCTCGTAATGCCAGTTATGATGGTCTCTGTTCCCAAAGAAATTAAGATCAGAGTGTAAAGCAAGAATTAATGTTGATGATGAGCACCAACAGTAAAACAAAGAAATAAGATGACAATAGAAAGGCCAAGTTCTTCCTAGGATTTGACAAGGATCCTGAAGTACAAAATTACACATCAAGCATTGTATGATGCTTAGGATCAATGACCAGAAATGAGTGATGCACTTATTCCAAAAGAATGACTTTTTGAAAATCAGTGTTTCCTTTAGTGGGATACTGAAAAGGAGGAAAAATTCACTTCAATTCTGAGTGGAATGCCTTCTTTGTTGTCTTCAAGTGGGAAGTTCAATCTGCAGCTCAACAAGCCTGCCTGGATGGTGGCACAAAAGAGACACTGCAGTTGCCTTCTGGCAACACAATTCAGAGGGGAATTTGAGCAAAGTGATTTCATTATTCTTCCTCTCCTAGCATCTCATCTCTTTCTGTTTTATGAGTACTGAACTCTGTTTTAAATTTGGTTTAATTTTCATTTCTGTATTTTTTCATGGTTTTGTTGGTTATTGAAAAAATCTAACAACCCTAATGAGATAGTGTAGTGGTCCATGTGATGATAGGATTTTAAATGTTACATATAAATTAGTGGTAAGAATAAGGAGATTTCATTCTCTTAAACAACAGGAATATATCACCAAGTCTCTATTGTGTTAAATATATCCTTAGGAGCAGTGGGGATGTCACGTGGTGTGCACTCACGTAAGCCCTTCTGTAAGAGATGAGTCAACTTCTGGAAGTCTGTTATTTTGTAGCTTGAAATCTCACTTCTTTATCTGCTACACTTCAAGATTTATTCTTACAATACCAATTTCTGAGTGCCAGTGCACACCTATGGCTTTTGTGGGTACCTGTGAGGTTATCTGTTCCTCTGAAGGGAAAAAAAAAATCAGTTCTTTGTTCCAAGGTAGCTGCTTTAGCAAGAGAGGGAGTAAAAACTTTGATCCTAGTAAATTTCTGTAAGATAAATAAAACATATGAAAATGAGATTTCACCAGAAATTGAATTGTGGTGTGCACTACAGAGCTCTGTTTAACAGTGAAGGTAATGACTAATGTATTTTCATACTGCATTTCCTCTGAGACTTCAGCTGTTTTCCAAGAGCTGGATGGAGAAGCTGTTCCTCATCTGAGTAGGCAGAGCATTCATCATTATGGTGGCAAGACAGCTCTTGGGAGAAGCGTGTAAGAAACAACTTTCCTCAACTCATAGAAGGGTTCTGCAGCTCTTGAGCTATTCCATTTCTGTGGGTTGGTCCACTGGAATTTCTGGGTACAAAGCTAGTTAAAATCAGGGTTATATTTCAACTATTTCTCTGACCCTTCTTTTAGCCCAGCTAAAAGATTTAACATTGATGCTTTCATCCCTCCTTGCTCCTCTCTTGAGGTGAAGGTGCCAGTCATATCAATGTGGAGAAACACTTGCAGTCTACTTACAAATGTCTACTAGCAAAGAATTCTGGGCTGAGTATTGCTTGAAGTATGCCTGAATTATAGGAGATATTGAATTATAATTATATTATGTAATTATAGGAGATATTGAAGTCTTAAATGCCACATTTACTGGTGGTACTTCTACTGCTGTCTGGCCTGTAGGTAGTTGCATTCTCTTCACGTGGTTTCCTCCTCAAACATCAAATTTTTGGGTGAGACATCTTCTGTGTCCACCAGGGCAATGTCTGCTCCTGAGAAAAAAAAGAAATAAACTGCTGGTGTCTGCAATTTGCCTGTCTGCAGTTAGTGTACATATTTCTTTATTAGCAAATGTGCAGGAATGAGTGTCTTGGAAGCATTTTCCCTTGTGTGCACATTATGAGGCTTTCCCTGTGTAGCTATAAGATTTCATAGTGTCCTGCTTTTATATAGATACATCAAATATATTATTGTTTCTTGATAAGCAGACTTCTGGTTGTGCTACTGGCTGGTTTTTATTATAGCTTTTTGTTACACAAAGCATGAATTTGCTTGTACTAAGAGGAAGACATTGGAAGATCCTGTAGGAGTAGTCTTGCAGTGACTTGGGCATGTTCTTTGAAGTGCTGTGTTGGAAGAAATGCTTTATTTCTGATAAAAGTATTCCATTTGAAGTGGTATGAAGTAGTAGTCACTGCTCACTTCATCTCCTTTGGCCAATGAACTTGAAAACATCCACAAGCATTAAACTTGTTCTTAACATGCCTCTACTGTACCAAAGCAAGAATAATGCAGAAAAATGTCATTGCTAGGTATAACCAGGGATATTAGACATCAAAGTCATTATTTAATGATATGGGGTTTTTTTAATGGACCTGCAGTATATTTAAATTGCAGAAAAATCCATTGGTTTTTACTACATGGGTAGCTACAAGAGAGGGCATACAGACACACATATATATTTGTGAGACACTTCTCCTAGGAACTAGACAGGAGACTGAATTGCTGTGATAATTGTATAAAGCCAAGAGTTGGAACTTGGCCCCATTGAAAAATGTTTCAGACATGTTTATCTTTTGACCTTAAGTCAAAGCTTGAAGTTAGACCAAAATGACATTGCATATTAGCAGTCATTACCTCACAGTTATTCCTTGTGTCTGCAAATGACTTCAGAGATGATTAGGGTGTTTGTTCTTTTACTAGCATCAAGATTGGCATTCAGTTATTTAAACATAAATGCCTGGTGCCATTTTCATGCCCTTATTTGTCCAAGACACTTGAACAGGTTTGACATCTGCCATATACAGAGAACTTAAGACCTGCATCTTTTTGGAGTGGCAGAGGGAAATCAAGCATGATACCCAGTGACATCCAAACTAGTAAATGACATCTATCATTAGGGAGCAGAATCCTGCTGTTATGCTTTTAGTTGTAGTCACTTTTTTTTAGTGACCTTTCATTTCTTTGTTTTCCTGCAATGTTCCCTATCAGCTGATGTTATTTGCCCTCAGTGCAATCTTCCAGATCCACAATACTTCAACAACAATTAGTTTCTTGGGAGTTTTTTCTAGCTAATGATCTTTTTAATGATTTTGCATAAATTCTTTCCTGAAGTGTATTTTGTATCCCATAACAGTTCTGTCAATAACTGTGGAATCCTGCAAGTGATTTCAGCCAAATGTGACAGAGCAGGCAGTGAACTCAAAAGTATGAAGTCCAAATATAAAAATTGGTGGCTGCATAGGGAAAGAAGCTCAGAATAATGTCTCCACAATGGGAAAGGATGTAGGATGAGCTCCACAGCAGACTGATCAGTACATGAAGTAGCCTTTTTTCCATGGCCAATTTTCTGACTTGGGCTGTAACTTTGTCCAGATCACAGCTGTGAAGTTCCCTGACCTTTTTTGTGTGGATAGGAAGATATTAGATACTCCCTCTTCAGCAGAAGTAATGTTCAGGGGAACAAGATCACCAGAATTCACAAACTACACAGTGGAGCATTGAGTTAATGTTGGGAAAAAAGTGTCTAGAAGGTGAAGTTAAAAGTTCTGAGCAAAAAAAGTGGTGGAAGTTGTGTGGTTTGGGTGCCATTGTCAGGATTCCTGTAGGTTTTAGTACTTGTCCCACAGGTTTTCCTCAGCCAAAGAAATTCAGGTTTCATAGTACTTAGTGACAGGAGTATTGCAGCTTGGGAAGTGGGCTCCAAATCCTGGGCAGCTGCAGTAAATCTCAAGTGCATCATAGCACATGTTGCCAGAAGTGAAGTGTGAAGGTGATAGCTTTTCTGTCTTGGATGCATCAAAGAGAAAACTCCTGTAGAGTAAGGATTCAATAGCTTCCTAAATCCCCACCTGAAAGAATGTATTTTCTTGAAGAGCTCCAGCCATTAGGGTAGCATTACATTAACATAGGTAATGGGTTTCTTTCCTGTGGAAGCCTGAATAGGGGAACAGTTTTAGAGCCTGACAAAGAATCTCCAAGCAGAATGTAGCCACATGAGATTTATAGCTGTAATGATCTTTCCTTATCTTTCATCATTTTTTCTTTTGTCAATCTGCTAGTATCTTCATATTCTTGTAGCAGAGATACACTGCCTTTAAGGGTTTTTCCCCCATCATGAATTTTTCAATGGTCTTTGATTCAGCTTTTATATTTTTTTGAAATAAGTTATAGCCTTCTGTTGCTGGCTCTTTTCCTTTTGACATCTAACCAAAACTCTATGTATTATGTTTGCTTGAATCATCCACACAAATTACAACCTGTGTCTAAAGGTTTCTAGCCAAAATGAAGACGATGTAGGAATTTTTTCACAGTGAGGGTGCCAGAGCACTGGCACAGACTGCCCAGAGAAGTTGTGGAGTCTCCTTCTATGGAGATATTCAAAACCCATCTGGACGCCCTTCTGTGTGACCTGGTCTAGGGAATCCTGCTGTGTCAGGGGGGTTGGACTAGATGATCGTTTGAGGTCCCTTCCAACTCCTAATATTCTGTGATTCTGTGACTAACATTGGCCTTCAAGTAAGTGTGCAGGACTCAGAGTGTCATTCCTTCTCCTCCTGAAAAATCAGGAATTCCCTGATGCTCAGAGCCAGCAAGATAACTGCTTGTCAGGAGAGTTCATGCCCCAGACCTTTTTCCTGTAGGTGGCTGCTGTCCCTGGATGTTTGTGCCCATGCAGCACCCTGTGGTCTTTGCTAGGACTCTGCATGGAGGAAAATATGCCTCTGAGTAAAACCTGCAACAAATGGCACTAAGCCTCCTCTTTGATTCTTGTATGCCCACAGGATGTACTTTTGGAGATGAGGCTGTCAAACTAGAATTCAAAGTCATGTGTAGTTCAAGGGAGGATCTGTATTTCTGTAAAGCATCCAGGATATTTCCATCCTATACAGATGTTTTATTGTTGTATATTAATATGCATATTGAAATACCACCTGAAGGCTAGGAACAATTCAAACTGTATTGTACTGGGTATAAAAATAACAGTAACAATTGTGACCCCCCCAAAGGGCTGTTGTCTGAAAGAGTAGGGACCACATGGAAGGAGTTGGACAGCAGTAGGAGGTACTGAAAGAGAAGCAAGTAACTATTAATAAGTACAAGAACAATAAAGACTAATATCAAGTGTGGAGTAATTCCAGTTAAAGGTAGAATTTATTCAAAACTGAATATTATTTTAATGAGCTGCTATCTCCAAGAAAACAAGTGTGGGAGGATTAAGGATATGTTTTCACATGCTCCACTGTGATCCTGTGTGCACGGCAATTACAAATTGATTTCTTCCAAATGCAGTTGAGACAAAGAACTTACAGCTACTTCAGAGCCAGATAAAAGTTTCACCAGAAATCTTAATTTTTCAAGATGTGTTAAGAATATACATGGTTTAAGTTGTAGACAAATGCATTTATTAAATGGAAAGCTGCTCTGTGCCCCCCTTTTCATCCATATCTTTTGCACTTCTTCCATTTGTAGTTACATAAACATATTAATTATGTATCTGTGATGAATAAAGTATAAGTTGTTATTGCAGTTACTACTTTCTCAAGCCTTTGTAATACTGGTTGTGTCATTTATGGGAAAATTCTGCACACCTGACTCATGCAAGTAGATCCATTAAGTTTAAAGGAGGTAGCTTTCAATTAAAAATTGTTCATAGAATAATAGATCAAATAATGATATTCAGCTGAGAAATTTTCTGTCAATATTTGTTCAATTTTAGAAGTATGAATGAAAAGGCATTTTGTTTTCCTGGCTTTCCTCCCTCTATGAAGTGCTGAAGACAGAACCATAAAATTTGCTTTAGTGGGACTTTAAATCCTGCATCACTATTGGGATATCAGGATCTGCATTCTTTTTTACATGGTTTCACTGCTGTCTGCAACCCAAGGGAAACAATCCACTGCAGGAAAAGCAAACCTCTTTTGAAAGCATAGAAACATAAAAGACCACTTCTATTCTGCATAGATTTAACTATTCTTGCATTGTCTGCATTTCTAAAAAAAAAAAATGTTAGAAGCATCAAGAATTCTAGTTTTTGATTTCTTATTTTGAAGCTTCTTTATTTAGAGAAAGTCACTTGTGCTGTCCTTTTTTTATTAAAAGGAGTTCAACCTATTGGATCTATTCCCAAATCTTCCTTACTGAAAATTGTAGCTAGTCTTTGAAAAACATAATAGGCAAAGATATACAGAGCATAATGGTTTCATGTGCTGACTGCTTTTTGTAGTTACCCTACAACAGAAGGACCTGTGTCAAGCAGAGGATGAGAAAGGATAATGGAAGAGGAAGCAACCATTTTAAGGCTTTGTTTTTCAGAAAAAAAAGCATATCTAAAGTGTGGAGGTAAAACTGAAATGTCTTGGTTTATGAAAGGAATTATTAGAATTATTATGGTTGGAAAACACCTCTCAGATTGAGTCCAACTGTTCACCTAACCCTATCGTGCTCACTGCTAAACCGTTTTCCCTACTACTACATCTTTTGAACACTTCCATGGACAGTTATTCCACCACCTCCCTCAACAGCTGGTTCCAATGCTTGGTAACCCTTTCAGTGAAGATTTTTTTCCTAATATCCAGTCTGAACCTCCCATAGTACAACTTAAAACCATCTCTTCTTGTCTTATTGCTTGTTACTTGGGAGAAAAGACTCTCACCCTGCTGCTACTACCTTTCAGGTAGGTGTAGAAGGTGATAAGGTATCTCCTGAGCTTCCTCTTCTCCAGAGTAAACAACCCCAGTTCCCTCATCTGCTCCTCATAACACTTCTTCTAGACTCCTCACCAGCTTTGTTGCCCTTTTCTGGAGTCTGTCTGTGTGCATGCATTTACATTTATATATGTTTTACATGTAGTATTATGTAAATATTAGCTCTAGTTTTCTATGTATTATATACAAAGAATTTTTTCTACATGGAGAATTTTCAGTCATCTTATTCTCAGTACTGTGCTATATGCTTGAGACATCTATTTTAAATACTGTTTATTTACAGCTTGTTGAACAGGCCTGGCCAGCTGTAAGGTCCCATTACAAGCTGTATTTTGATTCAAGAGGGAAGCTCTTACTGTGGTAGCATGGGTTTGTTTCACCGAGGCAGCAGGTGTTGGCTGCAGGGCGCTCATAGAACTGGCACTAGGAATGGGTTGTGATTATGCATGTGGGGATATTTTGCATCTCTGTGTGCAGGGTTTAGGTGGAGATTATTTATTTCCCCCAGCATTTTTTTTTCCCCCTTGTTGGTGGTGCTCTCTGTTTCAACTGCTGGAGTTTGTCTTCCCTTCTGCAACATAGTTATGACTATCCTATGTTATCTCAGTAAATCTATTTTCTAGTGTCACTGTTAGTTGCTGAATTATCTCTTGATCAAGCAAAACCAGTGTTATGAAGGATGAAATTTTATCCTAGTTCACCAAGAGCAAACAAGGAGACGCCTCATAACCTTAAATGACAGTATTCTTAACCTTAATACACAAAGATAAATACACATAACCTCCTTCTCCAGAAAGCAGCTTAATAAGGGCGTGTCTCTGACCTGAGATTAGTACTTACTTTCATCATAAAATCAGAACTGAAATGATGGACATAGCCTAAGGCCCTAAATACTCTGAAATCTACCTCTGAGCCTGCACTATCTACTTCTTATTGAAGTAAATAACATCACTAAGTGATTTGAAGTATTCACTCAGTTTGGGAATTTAAAACTCTTCTATACAGGGTCAGGCTTTCTGCTTATCCAATCCTACCTGCTCTCTAAGGCATAACTCTTTATAAAGAAATGTGCTGTTATCGAAGAGTCCTACTTGCTCTGGGTTTCTTGTAGTTGTCTGTGGAGCACATATTCACCTCTTTGAGGTTAAAAGTGTTAGTGACACTTGGAACTAGGGTACCCACTTACCTAGAACATCATTCTGATCATCAATATAGAATGTAAGGGTCACTTTGTTTTGTTCAGTTTGATTTGACTTGAATGGAGTTTGAAAGTACTAGGGGAATTTCGTCAGTGTGCTATTTGAAGGAAATTTTGTTAATCACTTTCAGTCATGTTGCATAGTTTCTTGTTGTGTATTGTTGAAGGGAATTCCAGCTTGATATTTTCAGTAAGGATTGCAGAAGGTTGGACTGTCACTACTCGCAAATGTTGAACCAAAAGAGATTATGTGAAGAGTTCTTATAACGTGTGTTATGTTGTAAGTGAAATGTTTTGCCATGGTCTTAATCTGTCTCCATTAAGGATCACACTACATTAAAGCAGTTACCTACAGAGAATAGTAGCCTTAAAGCACTGTAGATATTTCTATTTGTCTCTTACTATGTTGGAAAGTTTCAAAAATACAGAGTCAACAGCCCTACTTTCTTAAGTGAGAGTGATAGATGTAGTTTTTCTGCATCAGCTGTTTCACTGCTATATTACTACAGAGATCATCATGTGGGTGATGAAGGAGACAGGAAAAATATCCTCCTGTATTAAGAAAATATCTAAGGTCTTGCTAGAGCTCTCATTCCCCAGTTTAATAAAAGTGTGGAGAACAGAAGTGCTGGAAATGAAAAGTTATTCCTCTATACACATCTACCTCAATGAGAGAGGAGGAACTTTACACAGCAAAAGTTACTTTGTGTAACTAACACCTGTTCTGTTCCAACCTGTTCTGTACCAGCTGGGCATGTCTAATCTAGCTTTGTGGGATCCAGTCACCTTGTGTGGTAGCACAGTACTGGGACACTCACAGACCTCAGTCAGATGGTTATTGCAGAAGCCACTGTGGACCTGGACAACTGCTCTTGTGCCAGACTGTGATGATGATATTCTATCTTCAGTTGTTGAGATGTGCAATGGGTAAACAAAAGAGCTTGCAGGCTCTGATTAGGAAAATGGGAAGATGGAATTTATGTGCAGGTGGAATTAATTGTCATTGATTTAAATTATTTATTAAAATTTCAAATTAATGGAATTGTTTCTATGAGGAGATATGACTGCTACAGTCACTGTGATCCCCTCTCCAGCACAGGTGCAGGGAGAGAAATACTCTTCCAAGATTAGTGTATGAAAATTGGACTGTTCTTCCAATCTAATGACCAACTATTAGAGTAGCCTTGGTAAAATCAGTTATTCTTCTGGGATCTTTTCACTCTTTTCCTCCAAAAAACCTCTGTACAGTAGCTTTTAGCTCATGGGGTAATGTAGGTTTAGCTTTGCCAAGTATTGTGGGGTGTTTTCCAATCACTTGGGTGGGATGTTTTGATGCTTTATGGGAATTGTGGAAGGCTTGCTGGGCATCTTGTATGCCTGTCTGGAAACCAAACATATATCTTATTCAAAAGTATATTTCTAAGACAAGAGATGTGTGGTGAACTGAAAACATGTTTGTGTAACCTTTATACTTGTCTATGTAAGAATTAGCTTTTACATCAGGCAAATAAAATACTGTGTAAACTTTCTGTGACCAAAAGATGACACTAACACAAAATGAGTTGTAATTAATCTTAGTTGACTGCTAATTACCTGTAAAATCTGATTAAATGGAAAACTAAATTTGCTTGCAGTAATTAGTGTTTTGATATGAAGTCTATGTCCATGTAAATATGTCTAGTTCTCTATGCTAATTTATCACCACTGTTTATGAGCTTTTTTCTTTCTGCAAAGGTTACAGAGAATGAAGGACAAAATTAGAATAATGAATCTTTGTTTATTAACATAGCAACAGATCAAATATTGTATAGACACTTTATAGACTGCAGCATTGTGATATTGTCAGAGAAAGTGTTTCAAATGTATTAGCATAGAAATAGGTTCATTTCCTATTACTTCAAATAGTTCTGCTTGCACTGGTTTGTCATTCAGCTGTCAGTAGAAAGGCAACAAACATTCAGTGTGAATTGACCTCCAAGAAAGGACTGGTGATTCTGCTATTCACTGACAAATGGGTTTTGAAATATTCACATAATGAAATCCCCAGAGCAAATGGACTTTAATAGCTGATAGGGTTTTCTAAAGCAACATAAAAATCACAGCTGGACATCCAAAGTGAATTTTCAGTAGGGATAGCAGGCAAGAATATAACTGCTTACCAATGTGATTGAAAAGAGAAGGACATGTAATTCTTCAGTCTGACAGGTAGTAAGTCTTTTCTCTGTCTTTTTAGCACAAATTCTTTAACTACCTTGTCCTCCATCAAATTGTCTGAATATTCCTAAACAAGGAGAACTCTGCTGATGCCATATTCAACAGCAAAAAGACCAATCTATCAAGTTTTCTTCACAGAAAACTCACAAACCTACACTCTTAACACAAAAAGCTGTTATTTAAACCACACACCCTGCTCATGGTGAGCAAGTTAGAATCTCTGCATCTGCTCTGAGGAAAAAATACTTTTAGTCCATCTTGGCCACCTAAGTACAACTTTTATGCAGGAAGACATTCTTCAATGGAAATAGTTACATCTTTGAATAAACCACCTGAACAACACACTTAAGCACACAACTAGAAAATTATTATCTTTTGTGTTGGAAAAATAACTGATTCTGATCCTCTCTCTTCTGTCTTCAAAACAGCTCTCCCAAAACTCCCTGAACTGATTACCAGAAGCTTTATAGAATTGGGTTGGGTGAGAACAACTACAAAAGCTGCTGAAATATCTCCAAAGCCACTGCAAAAAGTTGTTCTTGGCAATCAAATCACCAGTGAGCTCCACACATAGAAACCTGTAGTGTGTGATGTACTTTCTGTAATATACCAAATACCCTCCTGGAGTTGAGAGTGAACCAGTGATTTTGCACCAAAATACTTCTGTGCTGATAATTGGAAAGGGACAGAAAAGCCAGTTCTCAGAGAACATTTCTTAAAAACAACTGCTTTATCTCTGGCTTGCTGAGCCTGGTTCTCAAGGGAGAAGTACAAGATACCTTTGAGGGAGGTATTTTGGGAGGAAATGCATAACTTTGCTGGGTATTAGAAATACAGACACAACAGATTCTTTTTTCACTTTGAATTACATTTTTTTCTAAGCCTTCCTTCTTGATAAATCTTTTCCGTTTCACCTTCTGTCCAACCAGTAAGGAAATGAGCCTTATCCCCTCTCCCCTTGGTTACTCTTTATTTCTCTCTTCTCCCAAGTTGTTTAGCTGATTAACATAACTAAACAAAACTCAGAAAAGTGTGTCCCCCTTTGTATTGAGATTGAAGTTTGCTGCCTCTGCTTCAGCCAAAACTCTATCAATTGTTCTATGGAAGATATTCAGATCTTCAAATCTTGCCACCCTTGCACAGATAAAACATGGTATTTAGATGTTTGCAACAAGGCAATTAGTAGCTCTCTCTCCTGAAATTTGCACTGTCATGAGAATGGGGGAGAAAAATTTGAGGTAGGTTTTGTCATTTAAATAAGAACTGGAAGGATAGTAAAGCAACTCTCTGGATTGATCTTTTTCTTTCTCCTTGGAGCAAGGGTGAATGGATATTCTCCTGCTAGCTGTGTACCATCAAGCTCTGCTTATACGAAGTGAAGTAAGAAAGCGAAGTTTTCAGTAAGAGCTCCAAAGAAATGCAGTTCTGAATTAGGCCCTTGATGTTGTCCTAATCTGACCAAGTATTAATGGTTAATTACTAAATTATCTCATGACAAAAGCAATTACATCATCTATGTATGCGTCTTTTAAAATTTGTACTGCCACAGAAATCAAGGTGGACCAGAATTTGTTCTTGTCCAGGGAAACTCATAAAAATGTATGTAATTTAAGGTTGATGATATCTCTATTTCTGTACAGTCTCATAATTTTCGAGGTCTATTTGTTACCAAGAGCAAAATTTGTTCAGAAATACAAATAGCAAATACAGAAAAATCCAGCAAGAATAGTTAGGTAATTTCTGTGGCTCTTGCTTTCTAACTTCTTATCTATATTCTGCTGTTGTAAGTTTAACTGAACATTGTGCAGTGATCAGAGCCTTGCCTGAAGACTCCTCAGTGGGTTGTGTAGCTCTTAACTGTGTCAATGTCCTCAAGAAAACTTTGCATGTCTCTGAAACAACTGTGCTGTTTGTCTCCCTGGGAACCATTTCACAAAAGATGTCAGACCTCATGATTATGAAACCTGCCCAGTTAGTCTTTGACTGGACATTTCCCTGTTCAGACCTTAATCCCAGTTAGACATG
>VWZX01010535.1:0-27147 GCA_013399015.1 Galbula dea
GGCCTCTTCCCCCTTGTGACTAGTGACAGGACTAGAGTGATTGGACATAAGTTGTTCCAGGGTAGGTTTAGTTTAGATATTAGGAAGAATTTCTTTACTGAAAGAGTGGTGAGATATTGGAATAGGCTGGCCAGGGAGGGGGTGGAGTCACCGTCCCTGGAGGGTTTTTAGAAGCGGATAGATGTGTTTCTTCAGGGGATGATTTAGCAGTAAGAGTAGTGTAGGGCTATCGGTTGAACTAGATGATCTTGAGGGTCCTTTCCAACCGTAATGTTTCTGTGATTCTGTGCTTCTGTGATTCTGTAACATAGACTTTCCTCAGCAACACTACCTCCAAATTCTCATGAAAAATCGCCATAATTCACAGTTTATTTGCAATTTAATTTCCTAATTTTTAATGTATTTTTTCTTATATCCATGTTGTTTGCTGGTTTTTTTCCCCATAGTTATCAATTCCCCCCTTCTTTCTGTCACATTCCATTCTACCAGTCAAATGATTTATATTCTTTATATCCTGCTTTTGTCAGAATTTGTTTCTACAAAGATATTACTTAAAAAAATTGGCTGTCTAAAAGGGAAAAACCTCTTTTAATGTGTTAAATGATAACATACTCTAGGGTGCAGACTGATGACCTATTAATATTCCTTTTTGAAGGTTTAGTCTGCCTGACAGCACACTACAGGCATGTATTCACTAGCTGTTAATAAATGCACCTCCAAGATTTTTCTGCTAAACTCCAAGCCATCAGTAGCATATATATTCAAGGAAAGAATAGGACTTTCTGGGCCTCTGGTGGAAAAAAAAAAAATGGGACATTAGATTTGGAGATATCAGATGCTGAGTCACACTGCTAAATGCTTTGACTTCTGTTTGACAGTGGCTGAAGTTTTGAGTCAACAGAAATACTCTCTACCTCTCTCCTGATCTAGATGAATTGTCTCATTAGAGATAAATAAATTATATGACCTGGCTTTATGATTTCAGCACTCTGCATTCATATGCAAGATAAAATAAAGTGGGACACACAATTTCTAATTGGGAATTTGTAATCAATATTCATTTTACAAAAGGAGCTCTGTTAACAAATCAATATGGGTGGTTGGCAGAAAGTAAAATTATGCCTGGAAGAGCTTACAAATCACAAAGGAAAGCAATCACTTAATTTCTGTTGATCAAGTAGCAGGTAGTAAGAGAAACACTGCATTAAACAAATTTAGATGTGATAGAACAAGGGAAAAGATGAGAAAGATGCATGGGGTTTAATGAAAAGTTATAAAATACTGGAACATTAACACTAGGGTAAAAAATAGTGCATTTTTCTCAGAACACAGTACCCAATGCCAGACCAATCACAATATATACCATAAAATTATAAGTCAGTTCCTTTGGAAACAAGTCACACAGTTGTCATTAACTTCAAAGGCAGTGACGGGGTGTCTTTACTGTTTTTATGTATTCCACACACTGCAAAATATAATCCACGGTGGGAAAATCAGTCTAAATCTGCTAAATAAGCTAATTTCATTGGAGGTCTAACCGAAGAGGTGACTGACAGTGTTGGTTCAAATTCATAGATACCTCTCACACAGTTCATACAGGCAGAGCAGTCCATATTGAAACATTAAAGCACCATTAATTATCAAATCAGCTATAAGCTAAAGATTCAGAACTATCACAGCATGGTTTCTTCAGAAATCTCTTTGTTGTAAGGCAGTGGCCTGGCTGACCAGGTATTGAGGTGGTTTGTGAACTGGTTGAAGGACAGAAGTCAGAGAGTTGTGGTCAATGGGATGCAGTCTAGTTGGAGGCCTGTGTCTAGTGGAGTCCCTCAGGGGTCAGTACTGAGACCTGTACTTTTCAATACATTCATTAATGATCTGGATGAGGGAACAGAGTGCACTATCAACAAGTTTGCTGATGACACTGAACTTGGTGGAGTGGCTGACACACCAGAGGGTTGTGCTGCCTTTCAGCAAGACTTAGACAGGCTGGAGAGTTGGGCAGGGAGAAATTGAATAAAATTCAATAAGGCCAAGTGTCGAGTTTTGCACCTGGGAAAGACCAACCCCATGTATGAGTATAGGTTGGGGACTGAGCTGTTGGAGAGCAGTGAAGGGGAAAGGGATCTGGGGGTCCTGGTGGATGGAAGGATGACCATGAGCCAGCAGTGTGCTCTTGTGGCCAGGAGGGCNTGTGTGAACACAAGTAGAAATTTTTTCCCACTGAGGGTGGCATAGCACTGGAACAGACTGCCCAGAGAGGTTGTGGATTCTCCTTCTGTGGAGAGATTCAAAACTTTTCTGGATGTGCTTCTGTGTGAGCTGGTCTAGGGAATCCTGCTGTGGCAGGGGGATTGGACTAGATGATCTTTCGGGGTCCCTTCCAACTCCTAACTTTCTGTGATTCTCTTGCCAAACTTACTTACCTGTTCCCTATATTCACATAGATACTCGTCTGTACACATGGAGTAATATACCTTTTCTTAATTTGGTAAGGTTTTTAACTAAAAAAGACATGTAACAAAGGGAACACTTTACATGGGATTAGGCTCCCAGAGCTGGGAAGAAAAACATATTTTGGAAATACATTTAAACTAAGTTTAATTATGGGTTTAATGTTTAGAGTATTATTGTTCTTTCACTGAAACAATAGCCAGTTTTCTGATTAAGGTCCAAAATTCATTTGAAGTCATTGAAATTTAAAATAATTTCCTGGAGGAGAACCTAGTTTTCATGATTTCTTTTTAGGACTCACACAATCCTCTAAATAAACACTCCATGCAATACATTGTAGCATTCTTTAAAAATTAGGCCTGCATTTTAAGAACAGATATACTTTCATTGCAGTGGTGTCCCTGTGAATCTTTATCTCTCACAGCACCAAAGTATGTACAGGATTTCTCAAGGACGAATAATGTAAAGAACAACAGCACTATTAATTTAAGTGCTATGGATAAAGATTCCTAAATTCAGGCAACCATTAAAAGACCTCTCACTAAACTTTCTCAATAATTCTCTCACAAATCACTTTTGATAGACAAAATATACTCTAAAAAAACCCTATGAACCCCTTGAGGCCATTTTAGAGTAGAAACATAGTCTGGGTGTTTATATTTTGTTTAAGCAAGAAGAGGCATAGTTCAAAGCAATAAGGTAAAACATAATAAACAAGCCTAATTTTTCATGCCTTCTTCAGTCTGAATATCTGATGAACAACTCCCTGTACTTTGAAGCTATGGTACTATAAAGGAAAGTGAAGTGATCTGGTCTTTGTGGTTTTCCTTTTATGGTCATAAAAGAATCTCACTGAGATAGATTTCTCATAAGTGCATTAACTATCCCATTAAAGTTATTCTATCTCATCGTGTGTCCCAAAGCTAGCACCATGTCTATATAACTTTGCACAAGAATTTTCATGCTTGTCAACATACCGGTAGATATATCAAGTCTCTTCTGAGACTTTTAAGTTTTACTGTCTTGTGTTAAGTAGATTCTGCCATTGTCTTTCTTAAGGAATCTGACTGAAGGAAAAAAATATAAGGCAGCAGTAGTCCTTTCTTTACATGAACTTGTGAAGAAAGGGCTTAGCCCTATGATTTCTGACAGCTGAAGCACTGATTATTTCTAAGCACTTGTCTGATTTTGGTCACACAACCCTAGTGTCTGTGCAAGAAGACAAAAAAAACAGTTGAGCTCTACCAACAGCTTAGTAGTTCTCATTTTCTCTGCTAGATGTCAGCAATGGTTGCTATCTGATCACTGCAAGCAATGTTTTCCAAACAGCAGGCAAAATTCTGCTTCTGCAGATTTCAATGGCAAAACTCAATTGACTTCCTGGGCTGAGGATTTCATTTAGTGACTCTGTATTTTAAAATTCAGAATTAGCAGAGACATACAGTCTTTCAGAGATAAACAATTATTAAAAAAAGAACAAGAGAGAAAAAATCTATCATTTTCATAGCAGCTAAATGTCTTTCATTGCAGACTATAAGAGCAAATAACCTTTCTCACTGTATCTCAAAGAACATTTTCAATGTGCATGAAGCGTTAATCTCTCACTGGACCACAACAGCCTGTTTGTTTCATTCAGGTCAGAGCCACTGTTTGTATGTATGCAACTGGATGACCTGTAATAAACGTTGTCTTGGAGTTTGATGCTGCTCCACTTCCCGCCAGTGAAGTTTCATATGATCGGGGAGATGAAGGTTTTGCTGGCTCTTAGTGACTAAAGACGTTTGCCTCTAATTAATACCTCAAATTTATCTACAAAAGAAAAATAAAATAACTATAACAATGCAAAAATAAATGAACAAGTGAAAACTACACTGTTAAGCTTAACAACTCATTGTATAAATTCATTACCACTGTCACCAATCTCAGTATTTTGAGATCAAAGACACTGACAGTCTTTACCAAGCTCTGTGGTGGTTTCTTAGAGAGGTTATAGGTCCTGATAGTTCCGAGAAGAGCATACAAACCTACCTCCAGCAAAACTTTTGCTTTCAAATGATGCATAAAAGATTTGCCAGTTGGGACTTTAGTGTTATTCTTTGTTACAGATTTTTGGTATGCAAATACAGTTCATTCAAAGGAATACAAAACATTTTCTCCTAACTAATCTTGAAATACCAGTATAATATCTGAAAAAAAAAAGCAAGGGGAAAGTGACTTCATTCTTCTAAAGATTCAAACTTCTTGCATAAAAATCAAAAGTACCAGAATCAGATAAATTTTATTGCTCATAAAGCCAAGAACCACTGCTGTCATGTGTATATATACACACATTCATTTGTGTCTAATCAGAAAGTGTCTCTCTGTAGCCCCATGATTTAAATGTGCATGAAAAGTGTCTGACTCTGTACCGGGAGTGACAGAACTTGAATAGACAAAAGGACGTATAAATTGGCAGCACTGTTTAAATGTGTGCCTATATACATGCTACATGACGGGGAAAGGAGCGGAGAAGTCATATTGCTCTCCTACTTTTTAATCTGTGATTAAAACAGCCCTCAAGTGTTTTTTATATTAATGATATAATATCATTCATTAATTAGTTTTAAAATGTTCAATGTACTTCTAAACAAGTTAGAGTCTAAACCAGGGTCAGGTTGCTACGTCTTTTAGCTACTAGATTCTGTCTCTAAAACAGCAAATAAAGCATTAAAAATTTTCCATTGCTGTATTTTGGCTGTGTTTACAGCAAGGTAAATTGAATCAACTTGCATGAAAACCATACTGTTTTCTACTATTCTGTGTCTTTTAATAGTCGAGTGTTTTATATGGCAAATAGTTTAATATGAAGTGGGATGAAGAAAGTAGAAGAAAAATGCCTTGCCCCCTTTGAACATGGTAGCACAGATTTTTGTGATTTTAAAAAGTAGTTTTTATTATACTGCAATAAATATGAATTAGCTGCTTGAATTGGTGTTGACTTTGATTTGTTTCCAAATTACTCCTTATTGTAATGCATAAAAATAGGTTTATTAAAAAATATAAGTAACAGTAGATGTAAAAAAACCCTAAAAAATTTCATATTAATCCTTCTTTTCAATTTCATGTTGAAATCTTCATCATTTGAGTAGATAGTTATAGGTACATAAAACTTAGTATTCCCAACTAATTTAGTACTGAATGTTGAAGTGCAAGCCCTTTTTGTAGGAATTACAAACTCTTAACAGGAGTTGGTTCATTATTTTCCTCTCAAGAATTCCTATTTATTCTAATTTGTGAGTTACTTTTTTACAAAGAAAAACAGAAATAAACAAATACAACCCCTTTTTTTTACCCGATGTACTCTAGTTCCATAAGTCAAAACAAAATGAAACAAAAACACAGACAAAAAAGCCAAAACCAAACAAAGAATCCCAAATGCAAACAAATATACACACACAAAAAGCAAACTCTTCATCATTAAAAGACAAGGGAAAAAAATGGAATCAAGTACATGGCTTTGGGTGAATACAACAGGAGTTAGTTCTTCCAACTGTAATCCACAACGTCAAGTAGTGCTTAAAGACTGCAGGGAAGTGGTTTTGAAAAAGTCTGGATGTCATGATACTGTGTTTGAATTCTAACTATTACTCATTTCAGTCAGGCGCATTTTCAGGAAATCTGAGAAGCTTTGAAACATATGTGCCTACACTGCTTAACTGTCTTTCCTGTCCTTGTCTCTTCTTTTCATTACCTTCTCCCTACAACCTTTTCTCCATTTTCCTTGACTTCATTCAGCTTTCTTATGCGAAATAATAATTCGAATAAATGAAAAACTTAGCCCTTCTTTTCCAACCCAGTTTTGCGATATGTGAATGAAAATGAAGGTGAGAGGACAACAGTCTTTGCCTCTAAGGTACAAATATTTAAAATATTCTAATTATACTGATTCCTATCCAGGCTGCTGAAAGTTTACCTATTACGTGTGCACTAACATTGACCAGCCAGCATAAATAATGCCAGCTTGAATAACCTCATTGTTTGAACTGCATTCCAAAATTAATTCCCTCAGGACATTCATTCAAAAAAAGGAAGGAGAAGGGAAATAAGACTCTCAGCCTTCACAAACAGTTGCTAGTTCACTCGTGTTCACATTCACACATGGTACAGTGGCAGCTCTTTTTCTAAAGAAGGATTCATGTTTTTCCTCTAGCTTTTTCCTTCTATAACACCATTAAATCACATTATTGTCTATTATCTCCACAGACACAATATTTCAAGTTCATTGCTAATGTCAATAGACCTGTTGCCATTAAGAGATGACAATGTACTTGGAATATGTGCTGGTGAACAACTATGTATTACTTCTGTCTCTGAGAAAGCAAGAAGGTGGAGGTACCTTTGGATTCTCTTCTTTTTTATGACTTCAGCTTGTGCTAGGATGTCTGCATTAGGTGTGCAGGACAGCAGCAAACATGAGTAGGATGGACTTCTTAACCAGTTACTCATCCTGACACACCCATTGACTGTATAGCTTTCTTAACCAGCTATTCATCCTGATACACCCAGTGACTGTATGGCCTTTGACAAGGTCCCACAAATACAGAATCATAGAATGGCTGAGGTTGGAAGGGACCTTGAAGATCATCTAGTTCCAACCCCCCTGCCATGGCAGGGACACCACATGCACTAGACCAGGTCATCCAGGGCCACATCCAGCCTGGCCTTAAAGACTGCCAGGGATGGGGCCTCCACAACCTCTCTGGGCAACCTGTTCCAGTGCCTCACCACCCTTTGGGTAAAGAACCCCCTTCTAATCTCCAGCCTAAACCTCTCCTCCTTCAGCTTGTAGCCATTACCCCATGTAAAACATGTTTGCCGTCTCCTTTGAGCCAGAATCGAACCAGCGACCTAAGGATTCCTGCAGGCGGTGCCTCTACAGTCCTCCGCTCTACCAGCTGAGCTATCGAAGGGACCTATATACTTGTCTCTAAATTGGAGAAATATGGATTTGATGGATAAAGTCTTCAGTGGACAAGGAATTCATTGAATGGTCGGATCCAGAGAGCAGTGGTTAATGGCTCAATTTCCAGATGGAGACTGGTGACAAGCAGTGACCCTCAGGGGTCTATACTGTGACCAGTGCTGTTCAATATCTTCATGAATGACACAGATGGTGAATTGAGTGCATCCTCAGCAAACCTGCAGACAACACCAAACTGACTGGTGTGGCTGACATGCCTGAGGGATGTGATGCCATACAGAGGGAACCGGATAAATTTGAGAAGTGGACCTGTGTGAACCTCATGAGGTTCAACAAAATCCTGCACCTTGGTTAGCAACCCCAGTATCAATACAGGTTGGAGAATGAAGGGATTGAGAGCAGCCTTGCAAAGAAGGACCTGGAGATACCATTGGATGACAAGGTGGACATGAGTTGTCAATATGTGCTCACAGCCCAGAAGGCCAACAGCGTTCTGGGCTTCATGCAAAGAGGCAAGGCCAGCTGGTCAAGTGAGGTGATTCTGCCCCTCTACTCTGCAGTGGTGAGATTCCATCTGGAGTACTCAGTCAAGCTCTGGAGTCCTCACCATAGGAAAGACGTGATCTTGTTGGAGTGGGTCCAGAGAAGAGTCACGAAAATGATCAGAGGGCTGGAACACCTCTTCTATGGGAAAGGGCTGCGAAAATTGGAGTTCTTCAGCCTGGAGGAAAGAAGGGTCCAAGGGGTCCATATTGCAGCATTTCAGTGGTTAAAGGAGTCTTGTAGGAGAGAAAGGGACAAATGTTTTAGTAAGGCCTGTTGCAACAGAGCAAGGGTTGATGGTTTTAAACTAATAGAGAGTAGATTCAGACTAGATATGAGGAAGAAATATTTTATAATGAGGGTGGTGAAATACTGGAACAGGTTGCCCAGAGAGGTCGTAGTTGTCCCAACCATGGAAACGTTCAAGATCAGGTTGGACAGGGCTCTTAGCAACCTGTTCTAGTTGACAATGTCCCTGCTCACTGCAGGGGGGTTGGACTAGACAACCTTTAAAGGTCCCTTCCAACCCAAGCTATTCTATATGTTCATGGAAGGGAATAGCACATCCCTTAGATAAGGCACAATTTGGGCCCTATTTAGGAATGGAGTAAAAGGTATGAAAACATGGTTTATTGAAACTCATTGAAACACATACTGAAACCTGCAAGTATGCTAATCAGGTCTGCATCACTACTTAGCGAATCTGAGCTGCATTGTGTTTGGGGAGGGAAAGTAACAAAATGAGAAGTTTTTCCTGGTTTTGCAGTGCACAAAATTGCGTGAAATCCAGTCATTTTTGATCTTCTCTCTTTTTTTTTTTTTTTCAAATACAAAAATCAACTGTATATTTGCAGGCTGAAGTATGTTACTTTATAGCAATAGAGCAGAAAAAGAGGCAGTCTCCAGAGGAAGTGCCTGTATGTCTTTGACTCTACTACAGAGATTGTTATAATAGAAAGAAGTATCCTTTTGCAATGAAGTAGTGCCTCTTTCTTTAATGAAGCATTACCAGGAAGGTAGACAAGACTACTGAAATATCCATACATCCCCAATGCAAAAGAGTTAACCCCATCTTTTTTATTAATTTATTTTTAATTTTACTCTTTATTCCAAGTCAAATATGGATTGTAGACTGAAACAGCAGGAAAACAAAACACTGTGTATTCTACATATATCTTGTGGAAAGCTCTGCATTGTCCACACTCATAATACTGTTGG
Source organism: Galbula dea (assembly GCA_013399015.1). Taxonomy (NCBI): domain Eukaryota; kingdom Metazoa; phylum Chordata; class Aves; order Piciformes; family Galbulidae; genus Galbula; species Galbula dea. The sequence continues at coordinate 9,176 of VWZX01010535.1, forward strand.
TTGCAACATGTTACGTACCTGGGCTCAAAGTGTAGTTTATGTCTTTTTGATTTTGCCAGTAGTTCTATTCTCTTTCAGAAGACTACTGCATCCTTCTTTGCCACTGTATATCTCCAGCATTCTTTGTAAGCTGTGCTTGGCAAAAATATATTTTAGTATGAATACAGCAAAAGAGAGTAAGACTTTAAAGAGAATTGTAGTAGTCTTATAGAAGTAAGGAGATGGGGAAAAAAAAGAAATGCATGAGCTATTTTACTGGTCACTGTAAAGACAGTCTAAAATACAGCTCCCCAAACCAACTTTCTGCAAGCAGGAAATGCTGAAATCTGCTGAAAACAGCTTTCCTTTTCCAGCTCCATATCTCTTCTTCCTTCCCTCCTGCACCCGTATGTCATTAATTCACCTCAAAGATATTTTACGTAGGTGTTTATGTAACTGTGATACAGTTGGAAAGTTCCAACTCAAATTGATTCAGCTCAAATATCTTCTAACCACACTTCCATCTGCACAGTGGGGTGGTCTAGATCCATAGTAAATGACCAGCTCAAGAAATTCTGCAGGCTTTCTCAAACCTCCCAAACCAGGCTCCTTAGCACCAGTGTGTATCAATGAATCCATTGCTAGTAATGAATTTCCTGTTAGGAAAAATATTGTGCTCCTGATGCAAGCAGGGTAAAAGTTTAAGTGACTATCTTGCTTTTTATTTTCCTTGTGGTTTGCATGGAAAACACATCTCCAATTGTTTTATCATAAGCTAAGTTGGTTCAACCAGTTGCCTTTAGATAATTTAAAAATAGTTGAGGAGATATTTAAGGTCCAGCTACTCGAAAACATTACCTTACAAGGTTGCAAATATTCATGTTAAGAAATAAAATTAGCTTGTGTAGCAAAGGTATTTATTTAGCATTATAAAAACTATATTTTGAATAATTTTTTGATGCAAAATAAAAAAATATTTGGGGAAATTGCTCTCTTGGCAAAGTTACATACATTCATTTGAAACAAAGGATCATTTGAAAGCAAAATAAAGGAATCTGTGGTGCACATAGTCATTGAGAGTCTTGGCTGTAAATTCTCCTCCCTTTTCTCTGTGGAAACACATGTCTTTGCCTGCTGTTCATCAGCCTTGATTTTGATGGGGTGATTTTTAGTCAGCTGTCTCTATCAGTTTGGCACAGGCAAAAATCCTTTAAAAAATGTTACACTTCATCAAAGTGTATCATGAGACTTCACGGTCATTATCTCAATGGCCGCTCTGATGTGCTACAATCGGCAGGGCCACAGACGGTGGGGAGTGTATTAGAAGAAAGCCAGTGTTTCATGTGGAAAGCTGGCAAGACTCTCCAAGCTTCTGTCAACAACTCAGCGGTCTGATCCAATGCACTGAGTGCTGATTATGCTCTTGTTTCTGTAGGAAGTAAACAAGAAAATGAATTCCACAGCACAACACAGCCTCTTTGTATCTTCAAAATGGTGTGGCTGGAAGCCAGCCAGCCTCATCAAAAGTTTGGCCATTTGTGTCATCAGGGCCCTGGTACTGATGGAGATTTTGATTACTGCTTGGATCCAGCACGGAGACCTTTCATGGACAACCACTCAGCAAATAAAGGCATTGATAGGTTGTTGGGTCAATTTAGCCATAAGGGTGCAGAGCAAGGTCCTTTTGAAAAGACTAATGGATTAGCTACACAACCAATCCCACTGTAGGGCCTTATTTTTCAAGTAACTTTATGACTGCTTTCCAGCTTGGCAGGGACTCTTCCTCTAAAGCTACCTCCAGCGTGTTCTTGTTATCAATAGTGCAGCTCAAAGGATTAGGCACAAAGAGCTTTACAATTTAATGAAAACAGCTGTTGAAACAACAGTTGCAGAGAACAATAGTTTGCATGAAAAACAATTATGTAAAGTTATGCAGAAAGAATATTCTTTTATTCATAACCACCTAATGTGACTGACAGAAAGTTATACACCTTTTCCACTGTTGATTTAAAGGTGTCAGCAAGTGGTGTCACTTATAATAATATTCATCATTTTTTGTTTTGTTAACATTTGAGCAGGTAATGGTTTAAAGCCTGTGAATTCTCTGTGGCATGGCTGCAGCAGGAACAAGTAAAACAGTAATCTAACAGCTAATATTTCATGTCAAGGCAGTGCTGAGCTCTGAAGTTTACTGTGCTAATTTACTATGATCAATGCTTTATGCAAGCAGTACACAATATTGCTATTTAAATGTATTCTTCTCTTCTGTGTCCTGCCCCCTTTACAGAGTCTCTTCCATTTTGTGCCATCGTGGTGATGCCTTAAAGACAGGCACTTGTCCAAATCATTCACTAGAGGTTGCTTCAACAGTGTTCACCTGATGCCCCCTTCTTTCACTGAACAGTTAGCCCCCCACCTTCTTGTCTCCCTTCTCACTGACTCTCAGAAATTCATTGCTTCTCTTTTTTCAGTCTCAATCCTTGACTAGCAGTGCCAAGAATTGAGTTAGGGTCTTTTGAATACAGTATGTTCCCCATCTTGCCTCCTTAGAGCACCTTAAGCTATTGTACCAATAATAATTTAAATGTTATTAACTTTGCAGATATAAACACTGTCTTATGTCTTCAACTACTATGGGCTGCTACTTAGTTGGCATGCTCTAACACCCTTATTAAGCTAACTTGAAAATATTGCTTCAGAATGCCTAGGGAATTTTTTTTCCCAGTGAGGGTGACAGAGCACTGGAACAGACTGCCCAGAGAGGTTGTGGAGTCTCCTTCTCTAGAGGTATTCAAAACCTGTCTGGATGGCTTCCGTGTGACCTGGTGCCACTGCTGTGGCAGTGGCGTTGGACTAAATGATCTTTCAAGGTCCCTTCCAACTTTCTGTGATTCTGTGAATTTAACTAATTTCATGCTAGAACTTAATAAGTAGGATCTTACACTTTCATATCTTCAGTAACCCATTAGGTGACTGTAACTCCTTTCAGGGGCAGGATGAAAGCTTAATTAGTCATAGGGTCTTTACTCTAAACATGTCACCAGTGTCACCACTAAAATACAATTGACTTCCTGAATAATAGACTTTCAGTGATGTCCCAGAATGTAGTTTTGGATATCCACTTTAAAAGTTTTCTGCTAAATGGGATTGTAATTTTATTCAAACTTTCACTTTTGTTTCCTTGAACAATTTTAATTTAGCAACAAATACACAGTCGTGACATAAAGTGAAATAAAATAATCAATCTATACTGGATCAACTCTTCAGATGATGCAAATGGAGTTGTGCCAAATTATGTTATTTAAGTATCTCTTTCTATATTTAAATCAATGTTCTATACGAAGTCCACTGCATAAACTTGTTTCCATCCCCCACTTCATCTGTTAAATATCTTTATTTTCTTTTTTTCCAGCCAGTTTCATAATGTGAAGTGTTGTTTTATCCATGTCGGCTGATGCTTTGAGATTGTATATTTTGTCACCAGTATATCTCTAGCAGTCTGCAAAAGTTCATTAACACATTTGCTGGCAATACTCCAGTTAATGTATATTTGTTTAAAATCTCAAAAATAACTTTATTAGAGGAAAATGAAAATTCATTTTCCAATGGTAAGATAGATAGAAAGCAAATGTCCTATAGTGCAAGTTGCAATTTATGTTTTTCGCCAGAGACACCTAAACAGCATCTGAAATTTGAAAGCAATTACTCCAGTTATCCAGATGTGATTTCTTAATCATTGTGGGTTTTGTTTTCCTTTTTAAAAAAATTTTTATGTTTTAGGAGTTCTTATTCAGTGGTACTTCTCATAGCTGTCACACTGGCACAGTGCTCCCATCTCTTCATTAGTCATTCATCTCATGGAACTTAATTGGACAAGGTTAGAGCAAATTTGACAAACATCACAGCAGCAGAAAAAGCAATCACACTTTCAAGATGAAAATTTGTTTGATGTCTTACTGTGTAACTCATTTACTCTTCTTGGGCGTCATGTGACCTGAATGTTAATCAGCCATTGATTGGCTTCTCTCCGTGGACAATCACGTGGTGAGAATATTAACCAGCTGGGACAAGTAGCAACACTGGTAAGCGACCTTTGGATTGGCTGCCAGGTTAAGATAGGGAGATAAGTGGATGCTTGATGAACACTTGACAGAACTTCACAGAAAATTAAGGCCCTAAAATAGCATGAGAAAGTCTTGTCAAATCAAGCATGATTATCACTGAATGCGTAAGGAATTCATCATCTGCATGAAATTGATACACTTCAACACCAGCAGGCCCTGAAGTCAGCAGGGACTCATCAGACTTTTATTTATATGTGTTCACCAAATCACATTAATTCTGAGAGCTAAAACATGCTAAGGATGAAGGTTATTTTCCATTCAATCTAATTTATCTATGCCAATAATCATCACTAATAATATGTCAAATTAGATTGCAGTCATTTTATGCATGAATGCTATTTGGAAAATAGTGTTAAATCATCCCATAGTAATTGACAATTGGTAAAGGTGTACAGGGCCTGAAGTCATCAGCCTATCTAGATGGAAAATTACATTTTATAGAAGGGATTTACGGGTACGTATCCTTATCTAACTCTCAGTATAAACTGTAGAAGTATATGTAATGTTTTTATCATGTTATTAGGGTTAACAATCATTGAAGGATGTGTGTCTTTCTCCCCAAATTACTTTGGACCAAATTCTACTTCTCTAGAAAAGGAAAGGACTTATGCTATGGTTTCATAAGAAGTAACAATTGATTCTTTGTATTTTACTTTTTTTCCTTCTTCTATGAGTTAACTTTCTAATAATTTATCTACCGTTTCTAGCTTTTAGTACATATTTAGCAGGGTTCTGTAAGTACTTATACATGAATCTATTCATCATACAAGCATTAGCAGCAGCAGAGGTAGTACTGTAATTACATGTATTATAACAACACACATTCCATAATATCTGCCAGAGTTACTAATTTAATACATTCAGATCTTGATGTGATGGTGGGTGGAGGAGGTTTTGATGATGTTGTTTTGAGTTTTGCTCTCATTTTTTCTTTTAGATGAAACAAAGATCAGAAATTGTGCAGATTAACCGACCCAAAATCCTCTATTCTTAGGAAATTACTAAAGCAAAAACCGCTTCTGCTGAAATGCTCTTAATAGGAGTTCTTTATTTCAGAGTAGGTATTTCATGGTACTGATTGCTTTAATAATACTTTTACAGTCTCTTGACTTATAAAGTATTACTGTATTACAAAATACTTGGTTTTAAACTGTCTGCTTGGTAATGAAGTTTTAAGGGAGCATTTATATCCTTTTTGGCTGGTTTGGTTACAAGAATTTTCACAGGCAGATACATATGCATACAAAAAAATCATGCTTTGGCTTACAGAATTACATTTTAAAAATAAGAGGAATATAATCTGTTGTTTCTTATTTTCCCTGCTCTAATCTCTCGTGATCCTGCTACTGCTTCTCCCTCTTTGGAGGCCCCCTTTATTGATTAAATGAATCTGCTCAAAAGGCTGGTTCCCAGGCTCTTTGATCTAATCCGATCTGATCTTATCTGATCGCTTCAGCAGGACATTGGGGAATTAACAATAAGCAGCTTTACCACAAGTGTTTAATAACTCAACACAATCTCCTTATGGCTCAGAGCTGCTCATGTTCTCATCCAGTCAACAGCTCATGGTGTAACAGATTGGACATCCCTCTGAACCTGAGGAATTTTCATGCACTGTGAAACTAATCGCTTCAAGTTCCTTCATAAATCACACAAAGCAGATTTCAGCATCTTAACAAATTGAAAAAAAAAAAAAAAAAAAGGAATGGGGAGAGGAATTCATCCACTAAGCTAAAGACCATGCAGGGGCACAAGGAGGGGAGGAGGTATAATCTAAATTCTGTCATCTTATTTAATGTATTTCTCATCTGCTTAACTTTCACAAGCATAAAATAATTCAGGCAGACTAAAGCTTTACAACCCTTCAAGCCCACACTGACCTTATTTTTTCTCCAGTATGATAGAAAACATGTGGTTTCTACAGCAATCATGTTATTTTATTTCCTGTAACAACTCTTGATTTTGCTGGCAGCATGCAATTAGGCAGGTAGCATGTGACATGGAGTGGCGAAGTATTTTAAATTCCCATTGTAGGTACCTAATACTAATGAATGGATGAGCAGAAGGGATGCTTTTATGCTAACAGGGGAATGAATCTCACGTTTTTGGAATTTGAGACCAGCACCTTCTTCAGAATGGATCCAGTGTGAGATTTGTTTAATCCTTAGGCCTTCCTATGTCACAGCCTTCCTCAATTGACTTTTACTTCCACTTTCCAAGCATCAGAAGAAGAATCAAAGCTGTTTACATTTTGTCTCTTTCTATCATCTCCAAACAACCAGAAGGATATCCGAGTCTGTGTAGAAGGGGAGGAAAGAAAAGGGGTGATTCAACACAGAACATTACCCTTGATAAAATGTTCACTAAATGTTAGAGATGGAAACCAGGCTTTTTAGATCCATGAGGAAAGCATCACAAAACCCAGCAGTTTTGCTGTATGGTCAGCTCATGTGTCCAATGCCTTTGGGACTCAACTGAACAAGTATAAAATTTATCCAACATCTCAAAATTAAGTTCACTAGGTTTTATTACAGTTACAAAGACTCCTAGAGAGTCAGTAACATTAATGGTATTAACAAAAAAAATATACTTATCAACACAGGTTCATCTGAAAGATTTGTGAACCTGATTTTAACAAAGTTTTGTTACAGTTTTAAGGAAATATGAATGATGCTTGGTTATTGTTTTTGTTGCTAACTTATTTATCAACTTATGAAGCCTGGCTTTGTAATGCAGGTTCTAAATGATAACAATTTTAAATCTAGATATTAATTTAGCCCTTGCTTCGGGAAGCAGTTATATACTGTCACAAAGTTTCTTGTTGGATGCCTTACACTCAAAGGTGATTCTACGGTATGGCTTGTAACTGAGAAAGGATGCTTAGCCAAGGTGCTGTAAAGGTATCACAGCTGCTCAGATCTTAGATCAATGGGGACTTCTAAAATTATTGAAGCTGCATTTTATTTTCAAATATATCTTTGAAATTCAATTCTTAAATTCAAATAGAGTTATGAAATTCAAATACAATTCAATGATTCTCTTATTACTCCTCTATAAAGACTACTGAAAGTATTTCCATAAAGGATTCAAAGTCAATAGCAAATTCTTTTGATCTACAGTTCAATGAAAAGGCATTAAGAAAGACTTGAAGGTTAGCTTGAAAGCTATGTATGTACTGTTGAAGTCATCTGAATCTTTAAAATTATGGCAAGAAATGGCCAAATCTATAAATGAAGTATTCTTCCATACACAAGTTTCCTTTGCAGTTATGAATAATGCTTTTTGTCTGGTTCATGTCATGGGGCCACCAGGTAAGGGACCTTTAACTGCTCAGTAGCAACCGTCAGCCACCAGAAATTTCTTTGTTCTGTATTTACTTGATTTTGATATTAACCAATGATTATGGCAAAGCCATGGAAAACTTTGCTGAGAGTTCTGATGTGTTACCATTTGAAAACCAACCTGACACTCAAAAGTATTGTGTGCTTATAGTGGATGATTACTGGAAACCAGCCCAAGGAAGAAAAAAAAACACGGTATGTTCTTAAATGTATTTGGATGGAGATATCTTTCTAGCAATTAAGCAATATTTATAGAATCGATACACTATGCAGATGCTCCAACAGGGAGATTAATTCTATTGCTTTTGTGCTTGGAGTCCACTGGAATTTAATGTTAATTTATAACATTTACACCTAAACTTTTTCAAGAAATACTGTTCCATTTGGTAACTGGACAAAATTAACCGAATTAACAGGACTGATTTGTTTAATTAGACGTATGAAAAGCCTTTTTCACTATACCTTCTCATCCAATTAAGACAAAAAAAGCCACTAAACTTGGACAATAGTTCTGGAAAATATTGTTGAACAACTTATAGTCACGGGCTTTAATAACACTGGCTGAGAATTTTCCAACAAAACAGTTTTTTCCCGGCACTTATTTGAGTAAGGCTTCGTTGTTTCACAGGAGGCACAAAACTTCATTTTTATGAACTTCAGATGAAATGCAGTCAGCATTCCTTTGGAAAGCTATTTCTCCTCCTGTCATCTCACCTGTTGTGGTTCTTTAAAGCCTAAAACCCATTTCCAGTAGGATACTGTTGTACAATTTGTCCTTAAGGCGCTGGACTGTGGCTTTAGACAGCCTGATTCGTGAACCTCATAGCATTGTGAAACCAGAGTCTGGAAGCCTGAGAAAACCAAGCAGCTCAGCAGGAAGCTGGGAGACCTCAAGAATGAGGGCTTTACCTGCTGTTCACATGATTTCCATACATTCTCATGGAGCCGAATATGTTTTCTAATATTTTGATTCATTCAGAACTGGCATAATTTTTATGGATGATTTTCCCATCCATGGGATTTTTTTCGGTTTGTTGGTTTGTTTTAGAGATCTATTTTTCATTGAAAAATTGAACTCTGGATGGCTGTTGTTTTGCAGTTTAGTTTTTGTTTTTCAAAATTTTCCAGCAAAACAGAAATGCTGATTTTTCACACTACGCTTGTAGCTGTCAGATCCAATGTGACTGCATGGTTATGTGATTTTGAAGTCTTTCAGAATCGTAGTACTCGGATCTTGTTTAGTATTTCCATGCAGGACAATAAAGGAAACAGATGCTTGCCCATAGCTGCTTTCCCTCTTAGATTATTATAAATGGGATGAACGAAGATCCAGAATTTTGCCTTAGTGTGATGGTCAGTTGTTACCTGGAGCCTTACACTTTGAAACTACAGTAAGGCTAAAGACATCAGTCTCTGGAGAAATCTATCCTACAAAGAAAGCTGCATTGGTGTGCTTAGCTACACAGACTGACATAAAGGTAACAAACACACTGTACTCATAAAGCTAGTTTACCAGGGAACGTGTAGACAGAGTAAAGGTTTAGACTTTTATATTTATCATGTGTATTGCTCAGTCTCACTGTATCTAGAAGAAGATATATGTCAGGAAAAAGACAATGAGTGACAGCATTGGGAACGATGTGACTTTAAAGCCTATTAGTCATTATAGAAATGCTCTTTGTATGAAGAACTGTAGGAACTTGAAAGGAAACTAAAGGACTTCACAATTTCTACCATTTTCTACTTCTCCTTCCAAGACCAAGGGTTTTGATTGCACTAACACAACACAGGTTTATATTGGTTTATATTGGTTTATATTGGTGACTGACTTTATTCAGAAGCTCTGTTTCTGCCCTTTACCTACAGCTTCACACAAGTGTATTGCAATGGGTGGAGCAAATCATATCTCAGAGAAGTCTAATAATTCAGCAGGTAAGGAACGTGCTTTTTCAGTGGTGCACTGATTCAATGTACTCGCAAAGAATGAATCAGTGACAGCCAGAGATAATGTAACTGAAACTGAATTGAAGTAGTGCAGCGAGTGTTGTGGTTATGCAAGTATTTTGCAAGGTACCACATTGTGCCATGTTGACACAACACATGGAATACAGTTTCTCCCTGCATGCATTGCTTTTAAAAGATTGTAAGATACCAAAGACTTTGCCTGAAAATTATAAAAACAGTACCTATTCTTCTGGTTTTCTCTATACTTGTTCACATTCCAGTCAGTGGAGTTTGGAGACTTCCTATGAACTATATTGACTATTGTGTATGAATTGCAAACTTATCACAGCTTTAATGTATAAATTGTAAGGCAGGGCATCTCATTCTTCCTCTTTCCGTAAACCTGAAAATGGTTTAAATTCCAGCAATGATTTAATGTTCTGTAATATGTGAGATTAATCACATTCTAGAATAAGCACCCATTTCACCCCATTGACTCGCAGATGTCCCTAGCTAAAACATAGTTGTTGACACTGTAAGTCATCTAGGTGAACTGCATCTTACCTTGGTGCCTACTTGCATCTCTCTACGTAAAAAAAAGCCACAGAATTGTCAGAGTTGGAAGGGACCTTAAAGATCATCTAGTTGCAAACCCTCTGCCAGGGCAGGGACATCTCCCATTACATCAGGCTGTGCAGAGCCCCATCAAGCCTGCCCTTAAAAATTTCCAGGGATGGGGCTTCCACAACCTTTCTGGGAAATCTATTCCAGGGTCTCACCAACCTAACAATGAAGAACATCTTCCTAATGTCCAATCTAAATCTATCCTCCTCTAGTTTCTATCCATTCCCCGTAGTCCTGTCACTTCCCAACATCCTAAAGAGTTTTCTCATCAGCTTTCTTGAAGGCCCCCTTCAGATACTGGAAGGCACAAGAATGTCTTCTCGGAGCCTTTTCTTCTCCAGACTGAATAACCCCAACTCTCTCAGTCGGTCCTCATACGAGAGGTGCTCCAGTCCTCTGATCATTCTTGTGGCCTTTCTCTGGACACATTCTAGCATGTCCATATCTTTCTTGTAATAGGGGCTCCAGAACTGGACATAGTACTCCAGGTGGGGTCTCACAAGAGTACAGAGTAGAGGGGGACAATCACCTCCCTCGACCTGCTGGCCATGCTCCTCTTAATGCAGCCCAGGATATGGTTGGCTCTTAGGGCTGCAAGCACACGCTGGCAACTCATGTTTAGCTTCTCATCCACCAGCAGCCCCAAGACCCTTTCCTCAGGGCTGCTCTCAAGCTAATCACTGCCCAGCCTATATCGGTTCTTGGGATTGCCAAGATGCAGGACCTTGAACTTGGTCTTGTTAAACTTCATGAGGTTGGCATGGCCCCACCTCTCCAGCCTGTCCAGGTCCCTCTGGATGGCATCCCTCCCCTCCAGCGTATCAACCGTACCACACAGGTTGGTGTTGTTGGCAAACTTGCTNGCCCAGGATATGGTTGGCTCTTAGGGCTGCAAGCACACGCTGGCAACTCATGTTTAGCTTCTCATCCACCAGCAGCCCCAAGACCCTTTCCTCAGGGCTGCTCTCAAGCTAATCACTGCCCAGCCTATATCGGTTCTTGGGATTGCCAAGATGCAGGACCTTGAACTTGGTCTTGTTAAACTTCATGAGGTTGGCATGGCCCCACCTCTCCAGCCTGTCCAGGTCCCTCTGGATGGCATCCCTCCCCTCCAGCGTATCAACCGTACCACACAGGTTGGTGTTGTTGGCAAACTTGCTGAGGGTGCATTCAATGCCACTGTCCATGTCTCTGATGGAGATGTTGAACAAGACTGGTCCCAGTACTGATCCTTAAGGGACTCCACTTGTCACTGGCCTCCACTCGGACATGGATCTTTTGACAGCCACTCTTTGGGTGTGACCATCAAGCCAATTTGTTATTCACTGGGATGTCCATCCATCAAACCCATATGCCACCAGCTTGGAGACCAGGATGTCGTGCAGGACAGTGTCAAAGGCTTTGCTTAGGTCCAGATAAATGATGTCAGTTGCTGTTCCCCTGTCTATTGATGTTTTGACTTTTTCATAGAAGGCCACCAGGATTGTCAGGCACGATTTACCATGGGTGAAGCTGTGTTGTTAATCTGTGTTTACAGATTAAATTCTAATTTTTCATGTACTTGGCAAGAAATTGTTGCTACTGCTCTGCTTCTTCAATTGGATTATTATCTGAATCAGTATAGTAACATTCAAGGTTTAAAAATTATTACAACAACACGTAAACATATGTTGACATCAAATATTGCAAAAAGCATTCTTTCCCAGCAGGCTGTTGCCATTCATATATAAAAGGGTATACTGTGTAATTAGAAAGAATAAATTACTAAATGAAATGCATAAATTGGAAAAAAGAAGCCTTAGAAATAGAAGGGCATCATGTTTCATCTGTTTCTGAAATATGGCCAGGTTAAACTGTTAAATGGGTATCTTGTTGCACAAAGTGTGCAGAATTCAACCACGAAACCACTACACCAAGAATGTTCTGTCAAATAAAACATATCAAAATAGTTATGGTTAATAAAATCTCTAAATCAAATTAATGTTCTTCACGCTTAGAACACTTCCTGATGTCATGGAAAATACATATGACTCTGCTTAGGCAGAAGTCTGTTGGTGTCAATTTATTAACAAAAATAAATAAATAACCCCCCCAAACCACTAACCAAACCAACCAAACAAACAAAGAAAACACACACAGACATTAAAAAAACTACAAAAATCCCCAACCAAACGAATAAACAAACAGAGAAAACCTCCACAACAATCCAAATTCAAGATAGAAAAAAACCAAAGACCAGGTAATTCTCTACCCAGATTAAGACATTTTTAGCAGGTAAATTTGCATCAGCCTAGATACACATGTGATTACGGATCTATAGTGGTCCCAGAATCTCCTTCATTTCTGACCCAACTTAGATTCAGGGATGTAGCAATTATGAGCATTACGACTGAGTAGTGTTTATGAGTATACATATACACTTTTATCTGTATGTAAGGTTTGGGGATACGCCACATAGGCTCATACTTGAGAAACCAGTCAGCTAATCTTCAAGTGCCATGACCTGTGAGAGAATTATATAGTATGTTTTCCAAAGACAACATTTGGTATTTCTCCAATAAAAAGTCCATGCAACTCAGAGTGCAAAAAAATCTATTTTACAGGTATCACATTGTGGTGGGTTGACTCTGGACAGAACCTTACCTTCCTCAACTAGACTATTATGAAAAAAGGCTGATATAGTGGTTTTGTATATGAAAACCTGAAGAAGTGTGATAGCCAATCTGAGGAACCCTTTCATGTCTTTCTCAAGAAAAGTGATGAAAATACTTGTGGAGAATAGTATAATATTTGCATGGTGCTGGAAAAAAAATCCCACAAGAATGTTAAGGTTTTTGACATATTTTGCCTTCATCTTGGAAAGAAAAATGGATATTATATAAATGTTTATGAAACAAAACTCTGAAGAAAAAATATTATGATCTGACCTGTTAAAACTTTCAAATTAGACTATGTTTCTCCACCCACATATTTATGCACGCTTTGTTTCTCATCAGGTGTCTTATTTCTCATATGGTGGTTTCTCAGCAAATCGTCACTTTGCCTTGAACTTTTGAATATTTTCTGAGGAATTTTGTGGTCAAATTTCTATGAAATATCTTACGATTCAAAATGAAAATGACACACTAAGGAGGAAAAATCCTCTATTTTAATGTAAATCCAGTTTTGGTCATCAGAGACTTGCTGTTGACATTTCATCAATGGCATGATGAAAGCTGCTTCTTTTCACTTGCATGTGCTTGCAATAAATGGTTTTCTGTGAGTATAGCTAACAACATTTCTTCAGAGTTTAGTAAAGGTCATACAGTTGTAATTGTATCTTATTATATCTGCAAACCACATTATCAAATTTGTCTTCTTACAAGCCAGTTTCTGGGATTCATGAACTTAATCATATACACAGCTTGCACAAGACACACAGAACCTTCATGTAAACTAATGAAGCATATTTTAAAAATACTTTAAAATATAGATATTTAATTTGAAAAAAAATCTCTGTAAGCATACAGGCACAGTTAGATAAAGTAAATCAGATACATCTTCAAGGAAGATTCATTAGAAAAACTGAGGGACATTACTAGCTTATGAATACCTCAGTTACTGGAACTTACAAACCACAAATTTCTGTAATTAGCCACCAATTCTATAAAAAGAGTCTATTTTAAATTGTCCATGTCAAAACCTAGTTTGCTTTAATTCACGCAAAATATTATAGCTGAAGTTAAGGATTTATTTTGCAGTCATCATTTTGATTAAAAAGAATCCTCAAATTTATTCAGAAAACAACAAGAATTAATGTTTTCCCTATAACACTGAAAGAGTATTTTGGCATCTTAAGCTTGTCCTTACCTCTACTCACATTCTACCAGAGTTAAAAAGTAGTCTGGAAAAGTTATTTTGTTTTATTTGCTGCTCCTCAAAAAGCAGGAGACGTAAAGTGATATTGGTAATACGATAATTTTTCATGAAGCATGCACATTTATATAGTGGCTGTCATGTAGATCTAGACATCTAGAAGACTACCAGGAATATTTGAATGTATTGTTATCTGCCTTTTATATGTAGACGGGAAATAATTCAAAAGACTTCCAGTAGGGAGAATTGCTTGCACAGTTTCCTGCAAACTTCCATGACTCTCTATGAGGGGTACTGTAATCTAATTCATCATCTGGTCATAACTTCACTATCCCTTGCCACCATATTCTAAACTTCAAATGACTGTGATATTTCTTTTGATTCCTGAGTAAAGGCAATTATGTGTAAATCAGCCCTCTAAGGAATCCATAGATATTGCAGTGTTTTAAAATCCAGTTCTTGTCTGTTATTCCAATGTATTAAATTCCCTGCTTTTACTTTAAACACTGTAAATAATTTCAGTTCCTTTACGGTATTGGAAACTTATGCAATTTGTGGCTTAATATTGCATATGTAAATACAGGTTAATTGAAATTGCCAACTAATAAATCTTCTTAATATAATATTCACAAACCCAGGATATTTCATACAAATACTTTTTTTGTATGACACATCTGAATTAAATTTTGCTTTGAATTAAATAAAAAATAAAGGTACTTTCATTTTATTGCATTAGTCTTAAAATGTCGCAATAGCCATTGGAAAAGTAAATGAATTTGTACAGCAAGATTAAGGCAACTATGAATTTCAGGACATGCATAATGACATAGTTCTTCAGTCTTATTAACAACTTCTACTGTAAAATTTTATCTTTGGATAAGAAATTGCAATGGTTGGTAGTTAGAGGCAAAACACTATCTTGTTTTCCATGTCAACATTCCTAAATATGTCTCTATTTCAGTGTATATCCGTGGCATTGAAAGTTGTATTCTCAGCTTGCTTGTGGCATATTGCTGCTTACAGCTTCTGAAAGGCAGCAGGTGTGATGTAAGACTAGTAAATTTGCTAGTCAAAATAATAATTATTATAAAGTAAGAATACAACAACATAAAAGTGTAAGCCCATTCTTCTTTATACTGTATGCTTTGTTAGAAACATAGTTGCACAGCAATTACCAGGTACGTTTATCACCAAGCTAAAAAAGCCACTGATACTCTCAACGCTAAATGTACATTAACACTTCAGCACTTCAGGCAGCCTTCTTGCCACTGCCTGAAAGCTATGTTGTGGATAGCTGCCTGTGTCCTCTGCACTGATGGCCCCAGGGGATAAAGCTTAGGCAGATTTCCCCAAAAAGTACTAGTTGAAATATCTGGATTAATAACACATTAACCAGACCTGCTGAAGTGGTGAATTTGGCAGGGGTAAGAGGAGTAAGTGTTTAGTAATATTTTTGTCCACAGGGTGCAAATTCTAAAGCAGAATGATAAGATGCAGCTTTATGCATTATTCCCCTACTGTTTCTCATGTCATAGTAGCTTCTTAAAATATAAAAAGGCGATAGAATTTGTACAATATTAATGTAATTATGAAAAAAAAAAACAAACAACCAAACCTGCAAATGACCTAGAATCATAGAATTGTCAGAGTTGGAAGGGACCTCAAAGATCATCTAGCTCCAACCCCCCTGCCTGGCAGGGACACCATCCACTGGATGGTTACCCAGGGCCCCATCAAGCCTTGTCTTAAAAGCTTCCAGGGATGAGGCTTCCACAACCTCTCTGGGCAACCTGTTCCACTGTCGAACCAACTTGCCACTGATCTTGAAAGCACATAGACACCAGTGAACCCTCTTCTCTGACGATTCTATGATTCTATGACTGGGTTGTGGTATTTCATGGGTAAATACATTTGGGTAACCAGCCTTAGGCGTCTCCACTGGGAGGTGCAATGTGGCTCTCTGTGAGTTTGCAACGGCACAATACTTCTTCTGGCCATACACTCACCAGTGTTTCTTGGTGGGTCATCAACAAAGCCATCAACAAAGTGGCAAAAAAGTTGTATGTGACTTCTCCATTCTCTGAGACATTTTCCACCACTGAATTCCCTGAATCAGAAGCGTTGCTGGGTCTCAGGACACAGAGAAAATTAGCCTTACATTTGTACAGATATGAAGGTTGTGTCTGTGTACACAAACCTTTTTCATGTCGTCTTCCCAAATTGCCTGACTTTTCCCTTAATGTACATGGCTTTGAGATGTCAGCAATCTGCCAAAAGCTGGAGACTTGGCCAGGGCAGCTTTGGTTAGCAAATCGGTCAGCATGTGGTTCCAATATGTACACTATTGGCTTAATTACGTTTAATTAACAAGTATTTATGTCTGTTGTAGGAGACAATGGCTATCTAGTGAAGGCTTTTTTATTGGCAACATACGGCATTCTGGTGAATGATTGCCAGAATAACTGTAATGAACCATTTAAAAGAACTTTTCTGTTCAGACTTTTGGAATACTAAAAATGTTTTTTCAGATTCTGCATAACTGGTGCAATGCTTCTTATCTTATTTCTTTGAAAATGGACCTGGTGCTCCTTTCAGCATCTCATGACCTAAGGGGATGGGAGCTGGAAAGAAACTGCCATAGTGTTAAATGAATTAAGCAAAAACTTGCATATAAGAGAGGTGCCAGAAAGCGGAAGTAGTAGTATTATTTTAAAAATTACTATAATTCCTTCTCTATATCCTAACATGGTTATGTATGATAACCAAAGAAGTAAGACCTCCATTTCAAATTATTCTGAAATTTCAAATTAACTTGGGCCATGATTAGAAATATATACTGCCCATGGACTCTATATAACCACGGATGCTAATTCCTGTTTAAAAGATTTACTTCTAAAATTTATCTTAGAAAAAAGTAAAATAGACACATCCCAAGTAATAACAGAGGCTAGTCTAAGCAAATACAGATTTTGTAATAGGATTGGCCAGTAAAAGCACCGAATTAAGAACAATAGTTGGCCATTAAAGTTAATCTTCTGATTTAGGGTCAATGCTGACCGCATTTCTGACTGGATTTTAGCTAGGAGCTCATTGGCAGTCTTAACTGCTTCAGAATAAAAATTCTTATTATTTCATGGAATTATCTTTCATTTTTTCTGGAAACAATGGGGTTGTTAAACTTCATCAAAGCTCTTCTTTCTATTACATCTTTGAATTCTTGCTCTCAGGCTTGTACTTGCAAACCAGCAATGGAAAAATAGTCACACCAGTTCTGGCACCCCTATGGCATAAAGTGGCATACAAACTGTATTTACAGGCTTCAGAGGATGTTGCCTTATGAATATAAATTTCCATGAGTAAGTCTTCATTCTTGTTTAGTCTTCTCACCATCAGCCACATCCCTGATATTACTAAGAGAACTCTACACCATGCCCTTCCTCATCCCCCACAGAAAGATATATCTCTTTTCCGTAGGCAGTTGCTACAGCTCCTCTTTCCTTGGGTCAGTAAAGTACGTGGTCTGCTTTTGTGGCTTTCAGGCACAGGCAAATTTTCACATGCAGTCCACAGGGCCAGAACTACACGCAGAAATTTACTTGCCCTCCTTTTCACAAACTTCTGCAAGCTTCAGCTTGGCCATAGCTTAGGTAAGGGAGCAGTATCTTTCCCTTTTAATCATTAAAACTTCCATATAGCCTGTTTCTCTAAGGCCATGTTGGCAGTTCTGCACCTCAGCAGAGGGTACCATACTTACACTTCAGAGATATCTTCAGTTGGAAGGAATCTAACTGCATCCTCATGTGCACACTGAGGTTTGAAAAACTGCAGTTAAATCTTTTTACAATGGAAAAATCTTGTAGCTTATTTTATACTGGTTGTACTTCAAACTTATCACGAAGGCTATTCCAATGTCTAATTTGAACATGATTTAGTGTGATGGTGTTAAATGAAACTGTATCTTCAGAATTACGCTGTGCGCAGCCCATGTGCAGCCCTGGGCAGCTGGGGTCCTACCGTGGCAGGAGAAAGGAAAAAGAGGGGGAGCCTTGCTGGTGGGTACTGCACCCATATGGAAGAGGAGAGGGGAGCTTCGGAGCATCCAGAG
>VWZX01010536.1:0-28972 GCA_013399015.1 Galbula dea
ATGTTAACCAACTCTCCTGGGCCCCTTTATCTTCTGGTACCCTATCCCACGAGATTTCCCCCAGCAATTTCGTGAAAAGATCAAAGTTGGCCCTACTGAAGTCTAGGGTTGTGATCCTAATGGGTATTCTGTTCCTACCACACAAGATCCTGAATTCTACCATCTCATGGTCGCTGTCTGTGAAGACAGTTAGCCAAGAAGCAATCATCAGTAAATCCTTCCAAGAAAAAGCAGATCCATGGAGATGGGGTGGAGGTGGCTGGGCTTCTGCTGTTTCCTATTTTCATATGCTTTGAAAAGGGAGGGGAAAAGAAATACCATGGAAGTGAGAAGCAAAATACTTTTGTTTGAGGGGTAGGATAATCACAAGAATCTGTGCAGTGAATAGTCAGTATAGCGGAGAAGTGAGAAGAAAGTGCTGCATTGCTGGCTGCAGAGAATGGTAAACTTGGAAACAAAATAATTTTTCATTGTGGCTTCACAAGGGCTTACGGAGTTTTGAGAGAGTTGAATGAGGGCATTCTTACATCTCTTGGAATCACAGAATCATTATGGTTGGAAAGGACCCTCAAGATCATATAGTCCAACCAATAGCCCTACACTACTCTTATCCCTAAATCATCCTCTGAAGAACCACATCTATCCTCTTCTTAAAAACCTCCAGGGATGGGGACTCCACCACCTCCCTGGGCAGCCTATTGCAATATCTCACCACTCTTTCAGTAAAGAAATTCTTCCTAATATCTAATCTAAACCTGCCCTGGCACAATTTGAGCCCATTCCCTCTTTACAGCTCTTTGCTCTAGATGCTTGTAACTTTAGGCTTGTTCTGTCATTGTGCATTATATTTAGGCTAGCTTCCAAAAGAGTGAAATAGCTCTGGTATTTGCAAAACTACAGATAGATTAAGTGTAATTAAACAAGGACCTTGTTATGGTCAGAATGTGTTAGTGAAGTCTTTTCTAATGAGCGCCAGAGGCCTTTCTCGGGGAACGAATGGCCCTGAAAGAGAAACCGAGAATGATAATGCCCCATTGGAAGGTGAGGGGAAGGCCCTGCCACCTGGTTGAGCCAGATAATGTTTTCAAAACAAGGAGAAAGTTTACAGAGCCAGAAGAAAGGTCGGAGGTCAACATCGAGGAAGATCTGCACCCTTTGAGAACTACCACCAGAGGACAGTGTGCATGTGCCAGAAGGAGGGGATTTAGGATAATGAACTTTTAGAATGATCCTGCCTATACTATGAATATATATGTTAAAGTTCTACGTACGTGCCGGAATTTGCTTATACGGTGCACACATTAGGTGGAGCTATCCCTGTGTGTCTGGTGCACTGCATTAAAGAATACCTTGCTTAATAGATATCCCGGGCTATTGAGTTTTGCTTTGGCACAAATTCACTTCTTAAACTTCTCTGCAGTGGTAGGAAAAGAAGTATCTTAAACACAAATGAGCAAGGAAAGCTGTGTTCTAAACTTTAAAAAACACCCCCAACTTTACATATATCCTACACTTAAAAAGCATTTTGCACCTCTTCAGTGAGGGTTGTGGGTTTGATTTGATTTTTGTTGTTGTTGTTGTTTGTTTTTAAATAATAAAACAGGTCAAAAAGATGATGTCACATCTTGACTGTTAAAGTGAGATGGTGAGTAGTAGGTTACCAACTGCAGCAGGCTGGGTTGAGTGGACGTTAACTAACTTTACTGTGAAATTAGTCATGTGGGACACTTCGAAGAAACTAAAATACTGCTAAGATGTCAGTTTTTAAAAGAAGTAGAAACAAATAAGCTGAGTGGGTTTAGGCTAATTATTAAAGGAATATCTGAAAAGTGGCTATTAATAGCCACAGTCAAGTAGTTTAAAAACTCAACTTGAAATATGCTCCTGTATAATTAAGAACAAACTTACAAAACTTTAGAATCTTGATATAAAACTAGAAGATACTAGAAGATATGATAGAGTTTTTGAGTGATGCTGTGGTGCAAACTTTTAAATTATAAAAACAGATGTGCTTTATTGTGTGCTTAGTTTCAAATAAGGCTTATCAGGATTAAAAGGTATTTGTGTTCTTAAAATGGAATATCTGAGGTTTATTGCTGGAGTGATCTCCAGCTCCCCAAAATGGCAATCTGGACAACGTCTCAAGAGACAGTTTAATCTTGATACAATAACAGATAATGAGGTTTCTCTAGTCTGTCCCTGGCAGATGTTGAGTCTTAAAATTCTCCACTGAATGCAGTTCAGCAATTTGCTGGGTGTTTAATTTACTTATTGAAGTTTTTGACACTACATACTGCATCTTCCATATTTTCAGATTAAGCTGGCATCTTTCATTTTTCCCAGCATAGGCATCCTGAACTACTGTTTGCTATCCTCTTTGTAAAAATATCTGATACGCTTTCTTTTTAAATCTAAACAAACTTTGATCTTTTTAGCCTGGTGCTGTGAACTGGTGTATTCTTGCTGATTTTTATTAATAAAATCTTAAGTTTCTGTCCTTTATATATACTGTCTAAATTGGAAATAGTTTTCAAGCTATGACCTCTTAGGTATTCAGAAAGAGATCTTCAGCAACTTTCCTTTGCATTTGATCTCATTGACTTTGTGCACATAGCCAGTTTGGGATCATCTTGCCAGTAATGAAGCTGTGTTACCATTGCAGCTTATTTCAGTGTCATCTCTCAAAATGTATTGTACTCTTCTGTTGTTTGTAGGAAGAATTATTAGAACTGTGGAACCGAACTAAACTTGGAATGTATTTCAATAGGGAACTTCAAGTTTTTCCACTTCACTATTGTGAAGCATTACAAAAAATAAGAGCTTTCACTTGCTTCTTTTATTGTATATGTGGAATTGTGTTGATGTGTTAGTTTTTCTTTCAATTGCCTGTTATCTTTTTACCTGACAGTTATGAAGTGCTAACTTGTAAACTTATTTAAATTTCTGGATTAGTTGATAAATAGCTTTGAAACGGTAGTAATTCCTCTTTTAGATAGAGTTTATTGTCATTATTTTGGTTTTGTTCAAATGTATTGACTTGGGCTGGTTTAATATATATGTTTTCATTTGGTGCTCTTATTTTTCTAACCATAAAAAATTGTATTTGTACATAGTTTATGTAACTACTTATACTGCTA
This sequence comes from Galbula dea, assembly GCA_013399015.1. Taxonomy (NCBI): domain Eukaryota; kingdom Metazoa; phylum Chordata; class Aves; order Piciformes; family Galbulidae; genus Galbula; species Galbula dea. Next base: position 3,138 of record VWZX01010536.1, read on the forward strand.
AACAAGCAGTTAGTAAAATTCTTAAATTCTGTTATGTTACTGTGAATTGTTGTTGTTCTCCTGTGCTTTCTTGAGGGAAGAGCTCAAATAATTTTAGAAGTTATTAAATAACAAATGTAAAAGATGTTGCTTTTTTGCATGTTTTTAGTACGTTAATATTTTGCCTAATGTCTATTTTAGCATTTAAAACATTTAACAGTGCATTAACATAGTGTTGCTAGTCAGTGTGTTCTTCAGAGTGTAAAACTTAAGAGATGTTGTCTTGAACGTATATATGGAAGAAGAAAACCAGTTTTCCTCCTTTTTCAATTTGTAATTGATTTCTCAGATCCATATGGCCTAATTTTTTAACTGCAGTATTTTGAATTAATTGACTTGAAGCAGTAAAATAGACTGCTATGAGAGGGTAAAATATAACACTGTAGTATACTTTGTTTTGGGGAGGAAGCAAAGGACCTGTCTGGATTAGTGGATTTTCTTCTTAAAACATTAGGTGTTAAGCATGTTATTAATACTATAGTTTTAGGTAAAGTTAAGTTGTAGATTACCTAAGACTTAACATAGCTTTCTAATAAAAATACTAGATTTTTTTTAAAGAACAAGTTATTTTTTTAAAGTTGGATATTCCTGGAGATGGTTCCTTATTTTTTAGCTTTTATTTGGTTTTGCTAACAGGTGGATTTTTCCAGTTTTTATTGGTTGATTTTTATGATATGTGAATTAAGTCAAAACAGTGATTGCATTTTATTTTATACTAGGTGATTTGCAAGTCAGATGCTCCTACAGGGGATGTTCTGCTTGATGAAGCTCTGAAACACATAAAAGAGACCCAGCCTCCTGAAACAGTACAAAATTGGATTGAACTGCTTAGTGGTAAGCCTTGGACACAATATATTTATTGGTTTGTTCTTCTTCCCCGCCCCTAAAGCTGGCATAGCTAGAGATTATACTATAAGGTTTCTGGGGAGAAAGTATGAAAAAATGTTAATTATTCTGTCCTCTAGGGTAGTCTCTTGTTGATTGTAGCCTTTAATCAAATGTAAGTAACTGATGCTTTTGACTTGGTACAGAAAGGATCTATATGGAAGTGTCAGAGGACATCTCAACTCTGTGGAAGAGGTGCCTTGCACAGACTGAAGTAAATCGGGACTGCACCCTGGAGATATAACTGTCTTTCTCTGTAATTGGAAGTGAGGGTTAGTGGAAGTTTGGAGTATAGCTGTATGGATTCAGTATTCAGATCTTGATAAAGAAAGGAGATAAGGAGCTAACTGCTCAGATGTAAAAATTGAGGATTTGGCTATTAATCATAACAAAACAGTAAATAGCCAGGAGTTCTATTTTTCCACTAACTGGAGAATGTAATAAATATTGTCAAATATTAGATGCTTCTCTTTGTTCAAAATAAACTCTTCAAGGTGAGTGCTTTGCACACAGCTCTTCCTGTAAAGCTAGTAAGTTGTTGAAAAGAAAATAAACAAAAATGTCAATTAGATTACAATTGCAGTTAACATTTTTCATATACCTCACCAAGCAGTTGTATCCTCAGGATGCATAAATTAAACCAAAATTAAGAATGACATGGAGTGTTTCTATTGTTTTGCTGGGGATTTTTTTTGTTGTTTGGTTGGTTGGTTTGTTTTGGTGTTTTGTGTGGCTTTTTTTTTTTTCCTGTAGCCAGAATTATTGCCATGGTTTGTCTGTTTTTACAAAACACATAAAATGCAGCTTCCTTGGGGTAGATTAGAGCAGTACTTCACATGCGCAAACAGTGCAGGAAAAAAACCCACTGTCTGTCAGCAATGTGACTCTGGGAGGTAGGGGGTAATGAGACTTGTTTAAATCTGCTACTTGTAACAATTACTAGGTAAGAAAATTAGCAAATCCCTCTACCTTCCTCTGTCTTATTGTTTTCATTATATTCTTCCCATTCGTTGCACTTCTGTTCGTACTCCTGTCCTTGTCCTCTCTCCACTCTTGCTCCTTTGCTATCAGACAGGGGGGAGAGACAGGGGTACAAAACAGTCTTTGTCAGTAGGGGGCACAGCTGCTGCATAGCTTTGGAGTTCAGTTCTTGCTCAGCTCTCCTTTGCTTTTTTACAGCCTGCAAAAAAATTTCATTTTTCTTGTCCCAAATATGCTGAATTTTTGCTGACATTTCATCTTCTTTCCCAGTGCAGAGCACATCAAGTTACTGCTGATTCAATAAAAGGTCAACTAATAAATGAACAATGTTGTAGGTTTTCATTGAGCTAAGCAAAGGTTTTCCTGACATAGTGAGCTTTTGGCTCTGGGAAGATAGTTCTTGTTGGTGCTGTGACTAAGACTTGGATCAATTATTTTACATAATTGTGGTTGTAAGTCACTAGTTCTTGGATGGCATTAAGGTTCTTTGCATTTCCCATGGTTTAGAGAACCGCCCTTTGAATAAAAATACTTATTGTTAGTTTTTGTGGAGGTTTTTTGGGTTTGTGTGTTTGTTTTGGGCTTTTTAATAAACATTTTTAGAATTTTGCTGTAGGGCTTGATCTTGGAAGGCAGCTGTGCTCTGTTTTTATTAGCAACATGAAGAATACTGATTGAATTTGCAGTATGTATGAGCCGAAAGCCATCATGGAGATACTTAAATAGATGTGTACGGTGATGTTTGCCTGTCTGATATTTATAAGAGAGCCTGTAAGGGAAGCAAATGTAGGGAATACAGAGGTTTGGATCAAAATGTCAGATCTTCATGTAGAAGTAACCAGCATCTGTGTGTGTTTGGGCAAGCGTCTGTGTAATTGAGGAAGTTGGTCACAAGGTGTCATCACAACTCTTTTTTGCTACCATATAGCTACATTCCGCTAAGAAATGCAGAAAAAGATAGGACGGAGCTTTTGCCCTGTGAAATGCTGTAATGAAACTACCCTTTTTTGGAGGAGTGTGTGATAGTTTTGTTCATGGTCAGGCTGGAGAACATGTTCAGTGAGGTGCAGCCCTGTACTGACTCATGTAGTTGTATGCAGTTGGTGTCATCTTTACTTGGCTGTTACTTGGATGAAGTGTATGTCACTATCACAGTGGGAGAAACCATTTTTAGTGGTATTATTATATCTTAACCAATGAATTTCTAAAAAGCTTTCTGATACCGAAACAAATTGATACAGAAATTTTCATATAATTTATAATAAACCCCAATCTGTTTAAGAAATACCTAATGCTGGTTTTTATCTCACCTTTTAAAATGCATATACTCTTTAATATCAGCATGGGATTTTAATACTGATAATAAATATTTAAGTAGGCTGGGTCTGAAATTTTAGTTTAAGTAAACTCTTAAGCAAAGGTGTGTTTCTCAGTGCTTAATAATTTTATCTTTGTCATAGCTGTTGATGCTGATGCTTTTTGAATTCCCTCCCCTGTGCACTCGAAGTCACACACTAGCTCAACATGTGCTGGTGTGTACCCGTACAACCTAAACCTCCTCACACAGTGAATGGTCACCATTTCACCTGAGGGGGTGGTGGGAAGGGGGAGAAGAATCAAAACCTGAAGAAAGGTTAGGTGTGCATTAGCTTCTCTGTGGCAAAAAGGCAATGATACTTCTTTCATTCTCTGAAATAGTAAAAGGCTGGAAGTAGACAAATGCACAAGACTGGAGGAAATGCTTACTTTTATTACTAAAAGTAAGCTCTTTCTTCATGGCTGGTTTGCGTTTGTTTTTTTCTTCAGTAGAAGACTGTTTATTTGTCATATCCATAATCAATAGATGGCTTAGCTAGCATTTTCTCCAAACTTTAAATGTACCCTTAAGCTCCTCCAAGGAGGCTCTCCTGGCCTCTGTCCCTATGCCTATATCTGGGTAGGTCAGAAGTCCGAGAAATGCTGACATTAGCACAGTATCTTAGTGTAATAGTCAGCTATACAAATTTGACAGCTCATTCTGCACCACAGCAGGTGGAAAATGTCTCTGTGGTAGTACAGCTTGAATTTTGCCTGACTGTTGGGTGTTTTGCTTGCATTTTCAGGTGAAACATGGAACCCACTGAAGTTGCACTACCAACTACGAAATGTCCGTGAACGCTTAGCTAAAAATCTAGTAGAAAAAGGGGTCCTGACAACAGAGAAACAGAACTTTCTTCTATTTGACATGACTACGCACCCTCTCACCAACAACAATATAAAACAGCGCCTCATCAAGAAGGTTCAAGAAGCGGTTCTTGACAAATGGGTGAATGACCCTCACCGCATGGACAAGCGCTTGTTGGCACTTGTATATTTAGCCCATGCTTCAGATGTTCTGGAGAACGCTTTTGCCCCCCTTTTGGATGAGCAGTATGATTTAGCCACAAAGAGAGTGCGGCAGCTTCTGGATTTAGACCCCGAGGTTGAATGTATGAAAGCAAACACAAATGAGGTTCTGTGGGCTGTTGTAGCAGCTTTCACAAAATAGCAGCATTCAGACTGAAGTGTTCTCTCTTCTTTCATGTGAACCAGTTATTTCTCTTCTATTGACTATTCATGTTTTCTGTAATTTGTACCTTCTCACATGATGAATCAGCTCTTGTTTAATGGGAATTATAAGTGGTGTATTCCCTCTTTCTCTGTGTATCTGTATACAGGATTCTGCTGGTACAAGAGACCTTCCTGTTTAAAACCAACAGAAAAAGGTTTTCCTGCCATATTGGCATTCCATTTCCTATTCCGTTTGAGTTACCTGAAATATTTTGTTTAATCTGTTTCTCATCTTACTGTTATTGAAGTGGTTTAACATGGAAAGGACCTCAAGGAGGAAATGTGCATGCAGCTGAATCACTAGTCTCAGCTGACACAGATGTGTGCATGCATCAATACTTCTGCAGTACAATTCATAACAGATTAAAAAGGGCCTTTTTAAATCACCAAAGCTCCATGTTGAAGTGTCTGTCAGGACATTTTATACACAGATGTTCAAATATATTTAACAAAATTACTTAAAAAGCAGAAATGCCATTAAGCAGCTTTGTCAATAGTTCTGTAAAATGCCCCGTAAATTTTACTTTTCATGCAAGTGTCTCATGTACTTATATTTTCATTAGAATGATAGCTGAGTCATAAGGCTAGTATAGAAAGGTCCAATTGTTTCATAAACCTGTTTTGGAATGGGATACATTCCATTATATTCTGTATATATAGCTCAAATGTATATTAACAGCTGCCCCATCTTAGTATTTTGCGAGATCTGCTTAGTTGTACACCTGGTGCCCCTTGTTTGCTGTCATCAGTTGCTGTTTGATGGAAAGAAAGGACCCCTGTAAAGAGCATGTCTGAAAGCTGTTTGTTTCCAGTCTCTACAGAGTTTGTCATGCAGGTATTTTCAGTCTATGCATTGCCTTTGATAATTAGTGTAGTGAAAGAAACCATTCTCTTTCATTCCTTGTATTTTTTTTAAACCCCTCCTGTATGGAGGAGGCTTGTGACCAGTAACATTCTTGAGTGCAGTCTTCAATTTTGTACACAAATTAATGTTTGTCTCTTAAACCTCATAATCTACTTTACACTTTAAAAACAGTCAGTCCTTGCAGGTGTTGCATGTAAACAGTTAGCAAGTAATGACTCCAGATGATTGCGATCGTGATGGGACGCTTTGCTGTATTTTAATTTTGCTTTATACAATTATGCTGGTTACACACTATTGTAAAAAAAAAAAATACAAAACTTCAGCTTTTTAAAATTTGTCTCCTTTTTGCCACTGCTTGTTACGTCCCATTGGTTTCACAGTGTAAATATTATACACTGAAAAAATCAAGCATTGATTTATATTTTTTTCCTCATTAACAATGCACATTTGTAGTGGGGCTTACAGGTGTTTAAAAACTTTTTGGTTTAATACTCAGAGCAAGAATACTAGATGGTGTGTAACTGTAGAGTTGAAATTTAAGGGATTCCTTAGTCTGTATACTAGCTTTTTACCTACAGTAAATAAACTTACGATCTTGAAAGTGCCTGAAACAGAGCAAGCATGTAATTTTTATTTTTTTGTTGCTTATTAAAAATGTTTTATTGCTTAACCAAAAGCTTTGGTTAATATACTTCTTATTAGAAAGGAAGCATTTATATTAAGTAGATCAAACTAACCTAATCAGTGGTGTAACTCAGATCTGCAGGATTCATGGCTGAGTCAGAGTTAGCTTGGCAGTGCACAGCTGTGCCTGCTGTGGGTAGACAACTTCTCTCTTGAGCATAACTCTACAGCCTCAACCAGTTTTGTGCTTCATTTTCAGTCATTTAGGTGCTTAAGAAGTAGACTTTAAAATACAACTTAAATTTGTCCGGCCTTTTATTCATAAAAGTTTTTAAAACATAGTCCTTAACATTTAATGGCACACTGTTCTTTCACTTCTTAAGTGCTGTTTCTTTACAAAAAATAAATTAAAAGCATATTGTAAGCTATTTCAAACTCTGGTTTACAAATAAAAAGTAATTGTTCTCTCAGTTGTAAGATGCTGTGTTTAAAACTTTGAGGATCTTGGGCATGAACTTTGGACATTTTCTTTTAAACATTTCAAAATGTGATTGCTTTAAATGAAGGAAAAATGAAAGTTGACATATTGCTCTTACATTTGCCATTTTATAGAACGTTTTATGTACTTGATAGTATCTGCTAACTCACTGCTTTCATTGTCTGTCTCTCCTGTGTTCTGTTTCTTCATTTTCTGTTGCTCTTTGAAAGGAGAGAAAATCAGTTAAGTGGAACAGTCAGAAAAGTAGTGGAGTATTCAGCAACAAGGTAAGTGCACAAAACTTCTCATGGCTTTGAAACATGCTTCAGACCAAAAGTATCTATAATGTCCTCATTTTGAGTATTTTCCATATTCCTGCCGATTTCACATTCGATTGTGGAGGATACTGGGGTTTTGTCACCCTTACAGCCAGCGTGGTTTTAAAGAAGTCACCCTTTAATCCCTCCAGAAAGGGGATTTTTTCTTCTTCTATTTCTTCACATAGACAACTTCCCACAGGATTTATCAGCTTTATTTTGCTTGAAGTTAGAACCTGTGTGATGGGGAGTTTGTACTGCATGTGTCCAAGAACTTTGATGTAAATAATGAAGGTTTTTAGAAGAGTGACATTGTCTTTTGCTAGATTACCTGGTATGAGCCTGGATGCACAGAGGAGATAGATGGCCTTTTTGAGTCTTGAATCCTATATAGTTCTTTATAGTTCTTTAAAAAAACACAAAGCCACATAAGTGCTGCCAGACCTAACAGGGAAGGTAAGTTTGATAGGTTAACAGGAACTGATTTAGCTAACATTCTTGTTCCTTGCTATTTTAGTTTCTAATTAAAAAGGCTAAATATGGGAGTCTGCTTTGTTCTGCTGAGATTCAGGTGTCCTTCCTATTAGCTACTGCTGCAGCTCATGGAGACCTGGTTTTCAGACAGTTTTGTCTGCTCTCTGTCCTCCATGCTTAATTGCTGCTCGAAGTGAAGACTGCTGTCCATAGACTGAATTTAAGCTCATGCTTCAAGGAAGAACAAATATTATTCATGGACATGTTCTGTTGAAGCAAACTTTCAAGTTAATGTCAAAAACAGGATTTTGAAAGTTAAATTCCCAAGTTGTATATGTGTGTGTGTAGCTTACAGATCTTAAGATTTACATCCTTCTCTTCTGTATTTCTAGAAATGATGTTAGAGTGCTCCTATATGGGGTGCTAGTGAAACCTGTGTACCATCCATGGTGCTTTCAAGACAAAAGTTGCATAAATTGCCTATAAAAGGCTGGTGACTGAGTGCTCATATGTTCATGCCCGTTTCTCCTACAAAGTGAAGATATGTATTAACTAATGTGTTCTTGGTGAACTGGACTGAACCTGTACTGAAGCAAAATAAAGTAACCTTTCAAGCTGTGAGCTGCACATGGTTACTGCGTATCATGTGAATGCAATGCCTAAAGGAATTTTTTCTTTACATTGGCTTAGTAATTTCGACTTTTTCCTGAGGCTTTGGTCTTCACCAGTTTTGGAACCAACTTTTAAGATTGCTAGCAAAGCCTCAGTTCTACCTCAGCAGGGCTTCAGGCACTTCAAATAGTCAAAAAACTGTTATGTCATAGGCAGATGGGCAGTAGGAGAAATTATCTGTATTGGAGGGTGTTTTCATCTTTAGATGTACAAATTTCTTGGAAAAGTTAACTTGTTTATTCTGTGGTAGTGCTTAATGTACGCAACAGTTTAATTACTCAGGAAATCAGATGCTGTCAAGATTTTTGTGTCAAAAGTGTGATGTAAAGTCTATGTGAGAGGTAGCCTTCTTGAGTGGGAGGGTAGGATTTTTGGATGGGGAGGAAGTGTGGTCAGAGCTGCTGCTGTTAATCTGAATAAGATCTGAAACTTCCTCTCTCTGGGTCTTGTTTTCTTCTGTCTACAAAGCAGTGTCACGAAGCTGATAGTAGTGAATTATTGGGAGGGTTTCTTCTATTTAATTTGATTATAGGGGTCAAGTGGGATAAGAAAGAGGCACAGATATACTTACAATGTGATCACATAAGCTGTTTTCCTGGCAAAATAGACTAAAATACTTCAGGTTTTCATTTTTGCTTTCTTACTCAATGCATCATTCAGTTCCATCTCATCTAGTGCATCTGATGTCTGCTCAGAAGCGATTTGCCTTAATCTAATGCACTAGTCCTTCAGGGTTTATCATCGCTTACCCCTTCCTTTTGTACATTTATTTGTATGTTTTCTCCTTTTACCCTGGGACTGATCTTGAAGGTAGATGTTAAGAGAAGTCTTTGGTGATTGTACATTGAAGTGAATGGACAGGTCATAAGCTTTCTTTGCTCCTGCCAGGGCTTCTTTATAGGTCTTTGTTTCCTGTCTGTTCAAATAAAACAAAGTCAGGTCTCAACCATCTTTTAAAATCCTGCCCTGACTCCTTAAGCTTATGGGGACCTTAGTGATTTCTGAAAATAAGATTTTTGTAAATCATGTATATAAGGTTTTTGCAGTGCTGAACAGAACAATGCCTAGACACCATTAAAAATCTCAGACCTTGTGTTTAGAGGATGTGCAGAAGAAGTTTAGCAGAACCAGATTGTTTCTCCAAGAAGCAATCTCACAGTAACCCACCTCAGCTGTGACAGTAAGCGGAGGTCTTGATGCAGAATTCGTGCTGGTGCCTAACAAAAAATTGGTCAAAGGGAGCTTCCTCTCTTGGAAAGGTCTGAGATTCCAGAGGCTGTCAATCTTACGCAAGATTCTTAATGACATTTTGAAAAGATATTGTATGGATACATGGTTTACTATTTCTCTCCCCATGTCCTCCACACCCCCTGCTGAAATTGAAGTTGGCCAGGGGCCAGCAGCTAGGAAGGTCTTGCTGCTTCTTGGGTGCTGTGGGAGCTGCTCTCCATCCAGGCAGGCCGTGAACACCGATAAACTTGAGCATTTTCCCTTAGACATTTCTGTCCCAGTGGTCCCACCTCATGTGTGCCAAGGACACCTTTGGGGTCAAAGAGTTTCTCTGAGCATGGCAGAGGAGACTGGAAAGCTGTGTACTGAGGGGTCTGGCTTGTGACCACCAGTCAAAATGCTGCAGATGTGTCTGAGGCTGGGCTTGTGCTTGGGTGGTAGAGGATCAGCCAGCTGTTCACAAAGCTTTCGGTCATCAGGAAGACACCACGTCATGTGGGTGAGTGGTTGTACTTGAAAGAAGGGATTGCATGTGACCTTCCTTAAACTGGAATATGTACAAATAAAACAGGCCTGAAATAAAATGCAATTATAAAAACATTTGGAAGAACAGTTGAGGTCTGTTTGTTGGATATGTAGCAAACAGGAAATGGAGCTAAATACTGCGTTTATAAATGCATTGCTGCAAATATGTTTCCTGATGTTAGGCACTAACTATTGAGAGCTTCTTTATGAGATCCAGCTGAAGATTTGCATGCATCTTAAGATTTTCATGCATCTTAATATATCCAAGTCTGAGCTGCTCAGCCAAAGACATAGAGCTTCTTCTGTACAAGCAGCACTGACAGGCATGGGAATTGGTACACAGCTTTTATAGACATTTAAACTAACTTCTTACATTTTCCTTTAAGAGGAAGCAAAAGTTGTTTTGTGATTGCTTTAGAGTATCAATCTTTTTTTCTTTTTTCTTTGGAGAATGGACAGGACCTGCTGCCAAGCTCACATATGGCTCAAAGCACAAAGGTTAAGAATTTGTGAGCCAGGAACAGCAGAAATGTCTGACACATTTACTCTGCACAGTGATGGAGAGGAGCAACCGTTACGGCAGCCTTGTTTGAAGTGTATCTTCAGAAGATAATTGCTTAAAAGTTAACTAAAGTTATGAGCAAGTTGGCAACTTATCCTGCTCTTAGCCTACCTTGCAGGTTATATTCATCAGTGGCACAGACAGGAGTTCAGAAGGCTGAGAGTTCAGCCTGTGGGATTACAGTAATGAGTGGGGTTCAAGTCTGCTTGGTCCTCAGCTCTTTGGCTGCCTAGTAAAATGAGTCCCTGGTCTCCCATTTTGTTGTCTCTGAGCTGCTCAGAGCTTTGCAAATTTGTCACTTGCCAGTTTCAGATGTGAAGCCAAATGTCAAGGCTACCCTGGAAGCTTCTCTACTCCCAGGCTTATCTCCTTCCCAAAGGCTAGGAGCCCTGTGCCTGGGGGCTTCCCACGCTCGGCACTGGAGATTTGGAGGATTTGCAGCTGCATGTGTGCAGTTTCCAGATGAAGCAGCCCATTCAGAACACTATGGGTCCATTAACAAGCAAGGGAGACAAACAAGTGACATGAAATATGGGCTTTTTGGCTATATTGGAGCTCAGTGTGTGCCCCAACAGCTTGGGAAGGAGGGATTGGCCAGCACCAGGGGCTGCTCATAGAGGCTGGGTATAGACAGGTCTATAGGGCTGGATGGGATTTACACTGAAGGGCTGAGAGTGACGGTGAGCTTCAGCTGCGAAATTTCACAATAGTTTGGGGAAGTTCTTGGAGGACTGGGCCAGTGTTGCGCCTGTCTTTGAGATTGAGAACATGGTATAATCAGTCTCATCTTAAGTACTGGACAAGCATAGGAAGCACAGCCTCTGAGTCCACTTCCAAATGTGTAACAGGGCAGGAAGGTACTAGGGAATGGTCAGAGATTTATGAAGTGCAAATTGAGCCTGACCAACAAAACAGCCTTCTGTGATTAAATGCCTGGCTGTGGAGTGGAGGGGACAGTGGATATAAGGCTACTTGGGTTCAGGAAGAATTTCAATGCTCTCTTTATGGCACTCTTAGAAAGAAGCTGTGAAGTATGGGCTGGCAGCCCGGACATACTTGAGGTGAAAGTTGGCTGGATTGTTCGGCTCCAGTAGAAGACTGGGACTAATATTGTTTAGTAACATCACCAGCCACCTGCATGAAGAGACATTGTGGATGATATTTCAGTTAGGGGAGAGCGGTTGACATGCTAAATGAAAAAGCTTTAATTTGGAGGAACACAGAGAAGCTTGACACTGGGATGAGAGACACCTGGGAAAGTTCGACAAGGAGAAATGCAGAATCCCATTCCTGGGATAGGGGGGAAAAAAAACAATGTACTGCTGCAGGCTGGGAACCAAGTGGGAGTGGTGCACTGGAAAGGATGTGGACCATGTTGAATATGAGCTACCAGGACACTCATCACAATATGAAAAAGTGGGCAGCAGTTTGAGGAAAGTTATTAGCCCCTGCTTCTCCACACTGGAGATCTCATCAAAATCAGCAATATCATGTCCAGCTCCAGGTTCCCTGGTTGAGGAAACAGGGCCTAGCAAAGGGCTATCAAGATGGTTATGGACCTGGGCAACAAGAAGAGGTAGAGGAAGCTAGGATTGTTTATTTGAGAGGAGACAAGGCCTAGGGGTCCACAACTACTTGGGGGCGGCAGGAGTTATAAAAGTAGTGGGGACCATCTGACCTCGTAAGCAGCAGATAATATACCAGTAGGTGACAGAATCAAACCATACCTTTGAAGTTTTAAATTGGACTTCAGGGAAATTTCTTCGCTAGGAGGATGTTGCAACCCTGGGACAGGTTAACCAGATGCACTGTGGTATCTCCATCCTTGGACGGCTTACTTCCTTGTCTAGACAGAGCCACAGCTGACCAGATCCAGCATTGGCCGAAACCACACTCCCAAGTGGGAGGTTGAGCTGGATGACCTCCAAAGGTCTTTCTCAGCCATTATTTTTGTATTTTGGTGATCAACTTCATCCCTTTGAGTGTTACTGCTAAGCTGGGTGCTCCCAGCAGGCACCCAATAGCAGAGGGAAAGACTCGGGGCGCTATGTTCTTGTTTTATTTGAGCAGAAGAAAAGCAGTCCTCCCAGTGTTGCTCAGCTTTGTCCTCAATGCCCCAAAATTTTAGACATGCTAGTAACATTAAGTTCTTTCATGGGACTGGATTCAGATGTCTAATTTGACTGATGGACTGGAGCTATTGCCAGACGAACTGCTGGAATCATTTATTTTGCTATGTGATGTCGGCATCAGGCAGGTAATATACCAAGGTAGTCTCATACAGGCAGCAAATCTCAAGCAAGGCACTAGATCTGCTTGTAGCATGGCATGGGGTATGTGAGGAGGCAGAGGAACTGTGCCTCTCCATTCACTTGTCAGAATAGCATGGGCTGAGAAGCGTTTTGAGCTTTGGCAGAGTTTTGCAAGTCCATGGGTGTTATCTATAAAGTTATTTTACTATTTCGAGCACTAAGGAAAAGATCTTTATTTTGGATACTTCTACTAAACAAGGTGATAAGCTATCTTAATTATGCATACTTGTACTAAACAAGGTGATAAACTATTTTGCAAAAGGATTAATTTCTGTGGTGTTTTCTGCAAATACATATACCTGTCACTTTCTTCAAAGACAGGGTTACATACCTGCACAGGTGAAATACTTGCCTTTCCTAATTAATACCCATCCATATTTATAAATGAGTATCAAGGAACTTAGTTGTACAGCATAAACGTGTATTCCCTGCAAGGATCTCTCCTGCTGTTTCACTATGCACAGTAAGAAACTCTTTATTTACACCATGGTGTTCAGCATAGGTTTTTGAAGTCTCTTATATTTTAATTCAACCTCATTTAAGCCCCGTAAAGAAATTACCACCTCCACCCAATGTCCTTCAGGAAGAGAAAAAGGCTAATGCCACTCAAGAAATGAGCGGCCAGGAGACCTACCAAAAGCTGCCTTTTGTTATTCCACCATAATGAGAAACCTCAGCCAGGATCATTTACACAGAATCCAAAAACAAAAACAAAACAAAAAAAAAAAACAAAAAAAAAAAACAAAAAAAAAGGAAAAAAAAAAAAAAGAATCCCAGTTTGCTAGGGTTGGATTCACATCATAAGTTGTGGTAATTGTTTTTTAATTAAGCACACACATAGCTATGTATGTAAGCATGTAGGCGTTCTAGGTTTCTTTAGAAACTACCCACCACTTTCAGTCTTGCTATCTGTCTGCCGTGAGTCACAAGGGATGTGAAGCAACCTTTCTGAACAGCGTTTAAGTCTTTGGGGAAAGAAAGGGCAAGTTTTAAAACAGGTGTCCCATGTTAACATGAAGAATGATTTACAGCTGCTACTAGAAACTGGGTCTCTGAGCACATGGTAGGATACCCCAGAGACAGGGTGAAGCAGAAAGGAAAGGATGGCAGTGCAAGCTGAACCCACTGAAAAAAGACACCAGTGACCAGAGAAATCAATGGCTCTGCAAGAGCTTGTTGCTTTTGGAATTCAGTTTGTTCTTTTACTGCCTTTGTTTGTGTGGATGTGAGGTCTCTTACAAAGGAATAGCTTTTACCACAGGACAGACCATACCTGGTGCTCTCAGAATCACAGAATCATTACGGTTGGAAAGGACCCTCAAGATCATCTAGTCCAACCAGTAGCCCTACACTACTCTTACCCCTAAATCATCCCCTGAAGAAACACATCTATCCTCTTCTTAAAAACCTCCAGGGATGGTGACTCCACCACCTCCCTGGGCAGCCTAATCCAATATCTCACCACTCTTTCAGTAAATTCTTCCTAATATCTAATCTAAACCTACCCTGGCACAACTTAAGCCCATTCCCTGTAGTCCTGTCACTAGTCACAAGGGAGAAGAGGCCAACAGCACTTAACATGGAGTTCCCTAATGCTTGAGCGGGACTTCTTCAGTTTTTATATAAAATACACCTTACTTTGGTGCCTCTAACTTCTAGGATTGAAGAGACAATTCTTGGACTCTTACCTATGCTTTCTCTAAATAAATTTCTTTCTTGTTAGCTTTCCTTCATGACCTGTTGTATGGCACAGTTCTTAACAAAAAATAAAATAAAAAGCTAAAATGCATAGTATACAATGCAATTCAAGTACTACAAGTTGTGGAGAGTTGTTGGGATATTTCTACACTCCGTGTCTTCACTTGCCTTGCTCTGAAGGCTAAGTTTCTCCTTGAAGCGGCTGGAGCTTGTGAAGTGACTGTTAATGAAGGTGACTTAGAAGGTCAGAAGAGACTGCTAGTAAATATAGTCCAGTCTCCTGACCAAAACCTGCATCTGTTTCCACCTGAGCATCCCAGGTTTTGACTAAATCAGATTTTCTGGTAAGACAACCTGCCCTGATGTAAGGATAACAAGAGACTGAGAGCCTCATGCTACTTTTAGTGCTTTGCTAGCTTCATTTGGATAAGGTTAACCTGGTGCTGTTACTGTGCAAGTGTCCTCCACTTCTAAGGCTGGTATTCTGACTGTAACCCCGAGCTGTTATGTTGTGATATTTTCCTTCTGAAGATGCATTTATGTTGTAATTAAGTTGCCTCACATTGCCTTCAAAGATAGACTGAACTGCTTTAAACTCCTCAAGGGCATGTCAGTACAGAAAAGCACCTGTGTTCTTTTGGCACAAGTATCAGCAAAATAAAGAGCCAGGCACCAACAGAGGTATCCACAAGGGCTCTGTTGTTTTGGGGTAGAAGTAGGCCTTGCCTTTTAAACTCCTTCCAAATGGATTTTGGAAGATCACCTGGTGCCCTTTCTTCCCCAGGGGAGGATTTGGGGGTGGGTAAGAAGCACCTGAGCCTCTGCAGCAGCTTCAGCACAACTACCACGTGTAAATCAGGAAATGCCCTGGGTCCATGACTCTCTTGGATGTGGGACGTGAGTTTTCATAAGGACTGATAAAAGCTTATGATAGTTCTTGGCTCTTCTTAGGCTTCTAGGCAAGCCTAGCACCCTTAGCCCTGCTGAGATTCCACTTGGCCCTCATAGCCCATGAGACTCATGAATTGAACTGATAGAACATTTTTGCAATCACTTATACAACATACCCATTTCCAATTTAAATTGGTAGAGGTAGAGTTGCCTCAGAGGCTTTTAGCTTTTTTTTTAATTTTTTTTTTTATAGAGCAACCTGAATATTAAGGCATGAAAGTTCGCTGGAGCCTGTTCCAGCCTGTAAGTGGGTCACAAGACAGGAAAGCACTGAGTGAAATAACACCCACACAAATCACATAAAACAGTAGCTAACCTGTGTTTAAAAAGAATAGTCTCTCTGGATTCCTTAGTCATAGATGTCTTAGCCATGAAAAATTCAAGACATCAAGCACTTAGAGGAGAAATAGCCACAAAGGATGCCTCCAAACCTAGGCACAAAATTATCAGGCTGACATTAGTAGTTAAATCACCTCCTTTTAATGCTCTAGGGACATGGGAGGCATGCAATTTCCATCTGAAATAATAACATTCATGAGTATGGATTTTGGAAGTGGTGTCTAGTGAGGTTTTTAGGGGAGAAAACCTTACCAAAATATCTCACACAGAAGTTGGCCTTTAAAATAAACACAAAAAAGCTGAATCAAAACCTCAAACTAACAAAATACTTGAAAAACTGAGGAGCAGGTAATACTCTGAAACCCTGCTCAGTGACCAGCTGATTTTGCTGGAAGATGGATGCTGCTGCGAAGAAGACTGACGTCAAAGTTGAGCAGAGTTGTGAACTAAACAGCTTGAGAGCCTGCACAGAGGTTTTATCTTTGCTGCTGGTAATTACAGCACAGCCCCAACCAGCACCACAGTTTGCTTGTAATTACTGTATGCCCACTGGGTTCCTGTAGGATGTTTTACATATTCTGGTGACTGGATCTGACTGCTAAGAGGCTGCAGGCAGACAGGCAGCTGTGGGTGTGCGAGGCTGAGCAGCATGGAAGGATGGGAGTTCACCTTTGGAGCGTGTCTCCTTGCAGGAGTAAGGCACAAATGAGGAGACTGGCTGGGAAGGAAGAGATGGGAGGTGGTGAGCCCCATCCCGGATGCCTGGAGGGGTTAACTGTCATGCTAACAGACCCTTCAACCTTTTCCTTGCTGGGGATGGCAGCTGGTAAACCCTTGGTATACATGACCCAGTCTTGCACCCTTTGCTTATGCTGGTCTTTTCATAGATGGGCCTTACAGATGCCTGTGGTCTCACCATTGTTATTTATCCCAGCCACGCTGTTGGGGGTCAGGAGACTGGCTGCTTCCAGTACAGCACTTGGGACTTGCGTGTGTTACTGCTCTTACTTTTGACCAACAGTGATGGGATTGTACCACAGTGGTTGATCTGGGCTCTGTCTGTCATATCAGCCTCTAGAATGAGGTCCCCCGCTTAAGCAGTTTGGCTTTCTCTTAAGCAGACCTGCTGAGCCCCTGTTTACCCATGCAGTAGTGGGATGAAGGATAACAGCAGTGGGATATTAATCAGAGAGGTGAGCTGTGCAGTTCTAACTTACCTCTGCTTCTCTTCTGGAAAACGGAGGTAGCTGGAGATAATGCAGTTACTCTGCTGGTCTGAGCTTGCTCTATCATCATCCTGTGTTTTCCTGGTGGAATAAAGAAGGCTACATCTGCTCCTGTGCAGATGCAATGTACCTGGGAACATATACAAGTGTTTGACAGAAACACTTTCTTCCCATCAGCTTCACAGTCTGTGTGTGGGTTTTTGTTTGTTTTTTGATTGACACTAAAAGCCACAATGGAATAGTTTCACAGTGACAATGCATATATATTAAGATAGCAGGGATGTAAGGCTATTTGCACCTGTTATCACAGAATCACAGGATATTAGGAGTTGGAAGGGACCTCGAAAGATCATCTAGTCCAACCCTCCCACCACAGCAGGATTCCCTAGACCAGGTCACACAGAAGCGCGTCCAGATGGGTTTTGAATCTCTCCAGAGAAGGACACTCCCNAGCAGTTCCCTATCCTTCCTAAACTGAGGGGCCCAGAACTGGACACAATATTCCAGATGCGGCCTCAACAGGGCAAAGTGGAAGAAGAACCTCTCTTGACCTCCTAGCCACACCCCTTTAAATACACCCCAGAATCCCATTAGCTCTCCTGGCCACAAGAGCACACTGCTGGCTCATGGTCATCCTTCCATCTACCAGGACCCCCAGATCCCTTTCTCTTTCACTGCTCTCCAACAGCTCAGTGTTCTGCATGTCATGTCCTGGCAATGGAAATGGACCTTCCTCAGAAAGATGATTTCCTACCATCTGTTTGAGCCTGTTGATCATGTGCTGCTGCACCAGGGCAAACTGAAGATGAGGGTCCTCCACCTGCAACGTCTAATCCAAACCACTGCACATTGATGATACAAACAACCAGGATACAGACTGGCTAAAAAGGAGGATGCTCTGTATCCAAAATCTGGGACATCAAAACGAAAACCAACAACACATTATAGGAAAGTTTTCTCTATTTGTCAAAATAGCCTTGTCTTTGTCATCTGCTTATGTTCAGTAGTTTCATGGTCCCATAATGCATGAAGGATGAGTGACTGTGGAAATGCAATTAGTAGGGCTTTTCTCATCAAACTGTGGATCAGCTCTGTTTTAGGATGCTGGTGAGAGCACAAAATACCTTTATTGCCTATAAATACAGACCCTAGAATCTGTAGGAAGCTCACTTTACCAGCTGAAACCCCACTTTAGGAAGAAAATGAAAACTCTTGACCTTGGAATACCTTCCAAAGTCTAAAAGTAGCACATCTAGCTAGCTAGCTGCCTTACTTACAGATATTAATCACTGCCATATTTTATACAGCATGTAAAATTTAAGTAATAGAATCACTGTCCCCAGTGTCGTATTTGCAACTGAAAGCTGATAAATAGAAGCACTGACCTCAGCTGGTCAATTTAACCTGATGAGTCATGGTCTTGGTGCCACACATGCTTCCTCTGCTAATATTCTTGTACCTATTTATTTTTTGTGTGCTGGCATGCTGTGTACCACAGGATATCTTCTCTAATGGGCAATTCCAGAAATAGAAATGTCCCATTAGCTCCTTCTCCTTTGTAAGGCTTTCACTGTCATCACTTATTCTATACAGAGCCTCAACACCATAAAGAGACAGACAAGAGCAGGAGTGCTGTTCGGAGAGATGGAGGACAGGCAGAGTTAGGCTACTGAGCAGTGATTTCCTCTTGAAGTTCTCTCTCTGAGAAGCACCCTGGTATCTTCTTGATTTGTTAATTACAGGGAGCTAAGCCATTGAGAAAGATGCAGCAGATGAGGGCTCCTCTGCTTCAGCTGCTCTAGGTAGCTACATACATGCTGCAACAGAGGGATCTGCCCACAGTAATAGCTTTGGTATTGCTCTCAATGAGATTTTCTCTGCAAAAAGCTGGCTTTTTCATCACAGTTGAATCAGAGGGAGAACTGAATCAGAATCAGTATGGTGTTTCAGTCAGGGTTGTGACCCCTTGCAAAACACGTGCCTTTCACTGCAGTGCCCCAGCACCAGGCACTGTGCAGAAATAGAGAGCAGAAAAGCCCTCTTACTCTTCCCAGACAGATACTGCTTGCAACTCAACTTGCTAACTTGTCAAGTTAACATCCAATTGTATAATATTTGAATTCATGCCAGCTGACCTCATTACCATGTCTCTGTTGACCTAAGCTAGCACATCATGGTGTTGGGGCTATGTGTGCTTTCTCCATCACCATTTGGATGTGTACGGGCAGGAGTGACTGTACAGGGAAAGGATAAGATGAAGATGGGCAGAGAAAGGTGCTGCACAGATGCTTTGCAGAAGATGGATGCCAGGCTAAGAAGGGATATGAAGGATGACTATGGTGTTTTGCAGATGATATTAATAAGTATCAATGGGAGAAATTCCAAAGTGATTGCAGATCTGTCACTTTACAATAAAGACCTGATGGGGACCATTTCTTTGCTGGCCTCCAGCTGAGAAACCCAGTGAGGGGAAGGCGGTTTCCATGTCTCTGCTCTGTTCCAAGCTCACAAAGTGTTGTACATGAGTCATAGCCTGAGAGCATACGTCACTGTGTTGCCTTTTCCTCTTCTGCAGGCAGATCCAGATGCTGTAGGTCCCCAAAGGAACGAAGAAAAACCATATGCTTGTTGAGCAGCACAATGTTGGTGGGGAGTGGTAGGTTTGCACCTGAGTGCCCCTGAAGTACCCGTTCAGACTGGAAACTGTAAATGAAGTATTAAATAAATAAATAGAGTCAGAAGTCTTTGGCTGCCTACATAACAGCCCCGGGTATTACACAAATGTTGCTTAGACCCCTTTGATATTCATGGTGTTTATAGCACTTAAAATTCTTTGTTCCGAGCAAATTAACTCAAAATCAGACTAGGCCTTCCATTAAACCTGACAGATTCATGATAAAGAAAAGGCTCATTCATTTACTTCTCTCAGGAAAAAATTATGAATATAAACCACTGTTGTGCTGATTCACTTTCATGTGTGAATTCACCAGGCAGGAGAACCTAATGTGCTGCTAATTCTAGCTCTTAGCTAGATCCTTCTCCCTTCAAGCATATCTCCATTCCTCCCTTCCCATGCACAGCTCCCTGGATGGTAATTCTCTGTCTTCTGACTTTTTAATGTCACTGAAATTGGATTTATATGGGGAATATTTAGTGGAATTGCATTAGTATTTGACATTTCAGCTCTTTGAAGTTTTCAGTGATGTTATTTGCAAGGACATTTTTTATTGCTGTAAATTGCAGTGCTTCAAGAGCAGTGTGGCAGTTAAATTTTCTAGGTCTGTCTCTGTCTCTTCCTCTCCATTAGGATTTCTGATTTATTTGATCCACTGGTCCTTTGGATTTCTTATGGTTGTTGCAACACACCTGTGTGTCAATGACACAGAAGAATGTTCATTTGAAGTAACAGCTCTGGGTTGCAGTGCTTCAGATTTGATACAAAAATAGAACTGTCTAGAAAACTCTTTTTATTAACTTTTTCAGAATTCTACACCCCAGGTAGCTCAAGCTGAATAACAGTGTGTTTTACTTAAAAAGGGAAACTAGATATTGGTTGCTTGAAATGGCCACTGAAGGAAGACCTGGGAGCACTTATGAGCAAATTTTGTTGCTTCATAAGACTTCACATCATATGCTCTGAGGACTACAAAAATTCAAGCATGCAGCTTTTTCTATTAGCCAGTTTGTATGTTGTTAGCCTTGGATCTCTCTATTTTTATTTTCTTCTTTTTTTTTTTTTTTAATGAGTAAGTGCAAGAACTACAAAAGGAAAAGTGCAAAAGTGTAAATGAAAAAACGTTCAGAAGTGGCTGATGTGGCTGTGCTATGAAAGTGTCACAAAGAAATACTAACAGCAGTCCAGGCAGTTAGAAGTAGGTCTGGGGTTTTTTTCAGAAAACTCTTCTGATGAAGAATTTCTAACTGTAACAAATATAATTTTGGGAGAAACCTGGGCAATTGTAGGAACAACTAAAAAAAAAAAGGATACTGCATATACTATAGCAGTAAAAACTGACAGATTAAACTAAGAAGTCTCTCCTGAAAATCAAGACTCTGTATGCGGTATTACAGAGACTTTCATGATCCACAAAGACATTCTGACAGAGCACTTCATTTCTGCCTTGCCCTCATTTAAAAAGATTATTTTGCCTTTCTTTAGCACTCCACAGCTGAGATTCCAAATGTCTTGGAAAGCACCTGCCATATGGACCCTGGTTAGATAGAGATATATATTTTTTGTCCTTATTTGACATGGTAGAATACTAAGATATCAAGTTATGGACAATTTAAAAACCTGTTGAGAGCGAGCTGCCTTTGGAAATTGTACATCTCTTTCAAAGCTGCTTGAATTTCCAAAGAAATTACTGCTGTTATGAGCAGAAGGATTAAAATACCTCTTCCTTTCTTTTTGTCAAAGTTAAGAACTACAGTTACTGGCAGATGGCCTGTGGTGCTCAGTGCTCATTCAAACAGTACTGAAATACTAGGAGTTTCTGTCCATGTGTCCAGGCACACACAGACTCATATGCACCCAGAGAAACAATCCTAGGCAGAGTTTTAACTTAATTTTCAAAACAAAGCATACTTCAAAGCAGATGCCAGACCAGATTCAAGCTAAATTTGTAGGCTGAGCTCATCGGATGACTGGTACTATCTGACTGTGAAAGATTATAATGATTAACATGTGTGCCTAGTGTTTAATTGAACAATGAAGAAACTCTTAGAACAGTGACTATACTGTTTCAGGGCTTTGTCCATTGCAGGTGCTTCCCAGTTGCTCAAGGAAAGGACATGAGACTGATAGTTTGTGTTACAAAATCAGGCTGATCTTCTTGGTTCTGGTGGGCCATGAGCATGGCTGTGTTGGTGAAAGCAAGTGTGATGCCAGTACCTGGGAACATGGTGGTGCTGGCAGCTGGCTAGCTGTGGGGCTGTGCTTCTCCAAAACTTGGCTAATATCTTAAAGCACTTCCCTTTGCACAGCCCTTGATTAATGTAATACTGATTAGGCACTGACTCTGCTTTTTGTACATTAAAGAGGTGGACATTTCCCTGGCAACAGATTGCTTTGGCAGTGTTTAAGCAGAACTTGATACCTGCTGCTTAGTTAGTCTATAACTCCCTGGTGCCAGTTTCATGCAAGAAAGGGTTTTGTCTGTGCTTTCTCATCATTCTATCATGACAGCACACACTCAACAACTATTGTGAATAAAACATTCTGGTTTCTGCAATAGGGCTTGCAAGTATCAATTTTTGTGGAAAGGTGATGGTCAGATTGAAGAAGGTGGTTTGAAATAGTGAATGACTCTGTATGTGCCCACACATTTCACAGTGGAATCTAACAAATTCTAAACCACAGAGGAGCACTGCTGTAGACAAAGGGAGGAACAGATCACCTGATAGAAGTCAAAGAAATCCAAACTTCATTACCTCAAATAAAAACAAACACAGAGTCAGATCAGGCTTAATGAACACTGCACAATATAGAGGAGGATGACTAACTAGGTAAAGAAATTAGAAAAAAAACCTTGTCTTGATGACACCTGTGATGATCTTTAGTGACTGAATTTTTTAGCTTTGGACTTTCTGTATCTTTTCTTTGGTCTCTGCAAATATTCAATCTACAGACAAGTTCATCCAATGGATGAATTTGACCTCTGATATCTTATACCACTGATAATTAAAGTAAGTGTTGATATTGGAATTATATAGAAAAGAGGTTTTCAATAACTGCATTAATATAGNAGAGGCTTGTAGCCTCAGAAGCCTGGAAAATTAATGTTTCTGTGAAGATTTATAGCTGTGTATACGAATTTGAGACACCTTGACTCTTACCATTAACTTTTGTCCACTATAATATTTATATAGAGTAGATATCTTAAACTTTTACAGCAAACAAATAAATGTAATGGGTGGCATCCACAAAAAAATATAATAAATGTATCTAAGTGTATTTTTCTCACTTTAACATTTAAATCTTGTTGATACTGCCATTTTGGCTCCCTGCTTTCACGCCCTGTTTGTTGGAGACAGTTATGCTTCTATGTTTCATGCTAATGTACACTTAATACTTCTTGAGTGTTGCCCACTTTTGTGCTCTGGAGGAAACTCACTGCATCTGGGGAATTTTATATCCTAGTATAGCTCTCAGTTTGTCTATGAAAATTCAGGAGGAAAGACAAAAATGGAGAGAAGTCCTCACTTACGATCTTATTTTCCCCCCTTCTCTGTAAAAATGTAGCAGGATTTAAAAAGGCAGTAAAAAAGTACTGGATCAGAATATTTTTGTTTTTTGTTATTGTTGTTCCCATTTGTAGCTGGTGATGCAAATTAAATTTCAGCAAAGTGGAGTGTCAATTGTTGCAGATGATACAAGCCTGTGCAGAGCCAAATTGTGACTGTGGCTTGGAGCCTGGTGTGACTGTTCACTTTCTGTGCGAGGCTCCATCCAGCTCCCAAGATTTCTCTTATTCAGTCCTTTTAGTCTCATATTTACTGCACCATGTTATGGAGGAGACATATGTAATGTGTTCCCTCTCTTGGGTTTTGCTTATGCAAAGCTAATCACTGTCACTGCTGCTGAAGTGGAAGCTGTATGGATGTGCGTTTTCAGAGTAAGACACTGTCCTGGAAAAATTGCTCTGCTTTTGAAGTAATTATCTCCAAATAAAATTGGAACAGTGTGCCCACTCGAGGACCATGATAACTCTAGGTTATTACTGTAATCATGCTGTTTAATTTTTTCATTTAGACAAGGAAATCAACATTTTAGTCTGCTTGTGAAAGGAAATTGTAATAGCACAAGCCACTGGTGGCTTGTCCTTGGTCTATTTTATACCCGCCATGTATTTTGGAGAGTGTGTGTGTCTGTCTGTGTAAAAGGCAGAGATGAGAACACAGAGGAACAATATTAAAGGTGAAGGGTCTCAATTTTGTTCACGACACAGGAAAACTCAAGTCTTGCTGGTGGAGCTCACCATGTGTCAGGATTCACACTGTGTTTGTTAAATCACAGCCTAGATTTTGGAAGCTGCTGAAGGAAAGTCATAATTCAGCTTAATCAGCCCCAGATACTTACAGTCCCACTTCTTGCTGTCCATGGTAACAGCATTAACTACACCCCACCTGGAATATGAAGTCATCATGCTTTTTTATTTGAATTTTCTTGTCTACGTACTGTCAGACAGTCCATCCTCCAAGCCACTAAACTAGATCCAAGCACCATCAAATCAGCTGCAGAAAAACTACAGAATAAAGTGGACCCCCTCATCTAGAGATTTCAGGGACAGCTGGGTACAGGTGATAGCTCAGCAGATCTCCCTAGATCACTGGATATTGTCTGGCTGTCCTCAGAGCACAGCAGAAGATGGACATTGTCAGTGTGGCATGGGTTAGGGCAGAGAATCCTGCTTGTGTTTGGAAAATGTGACAAAACTACAGATTGCTGAGCCTGGCATTGGGATAAAATGTTAGAGTGACTGAAACCTGCTGTGTAGCCACTCTAATAGTACTCCAGGTTTCTGAAAATGTGCAACTGAAATCTGGTCCCACTGATACAGCCACATAAGGTTATGTCATCTGAATAGCATTTGAGTCCTGAAAGCTGACTATTACTCCATTGGCTTAATCTCATCTTTCTGTCTACTTTCAGGTTTCCCTCTTTTTCCTTGGGATACAGTACTTCTTCCAGATTTCTCCAGAATCTGGGGTCCTCTGGGGTCCAGGTAACTGTTGTACTTTCAGCATCCTTCCTTTAATTAAAGCAAAATAAAATGATATTTTTGGCACTCTTTGGGAGGCGAAGTGTGCAAAACATTAAAGGATATATTTAATCTCTGCTTAGCTGGTGTCCAAAAAACCCATGGAATGCTACTGATGCTGTTGGCATCTGACTAGGTTTCAAAATACAAGTATTACAAATCCTGTATGTTAGGAGATCCGTACTCATGAAACCACATTTAATTAGGATTTTGATGTTCATGTTGCAGAAGAGATGCATAACCTTCAGGAAGAGCAATAGAAAAATAGCATTTCTCAGATGTGTAAGAGGAAGATGTAAAGTATTATTGGCAGCCTCCAGAATTACTGATTCCAGTTGTAGATAAAGTTGACCTTTCCCTAAAGATTTGCAGAATAAACCCAACACATACAGATCTTCTATGTCTTCTCTACTTTTTGGCCTGAAGTCAGAAGATATAAGAATTGATTGATTTACCTTATAAAATTGAATGCCAACAGCTGCCTGGGAATGTACTTAGCAAAATTCATTGTTTATGAGTGTGAGCTTTGCTTCTGTGGTACAATCTGCCAGAAGCCAAGTGCTCTGCAGCAGGAGCACCAAACCTTCAGTGCTTTATAATGCTATCTTACAATTGATGCAGAAAATGGGGAAATGCGTGTGACTGACTTTAGAGAGTTTTAGGTGATACCGTTATGTACAAGAAAGATAAAGCAAAGTCATGTTTTACGCCACTTCTACGTTTTTGTAAGCCCTGAAATGAATAGGATTGCTCTGATTCAAATGAGAAGTGGTTTAAGCATAATCTACTCCTTTGACTTAGCAATGAGCCATACAAAGAGGCTGGACTTGAGGACCTTTAAAAATGAAGACGATGGGTAATTGGAAGTTAGTGCATGTATATCTTGGTGATTCTGATCCATACTGTGCTGCTGCTGAAGTTAATTGTCACATTTGCATGTTATTGGCCATTATTTTCTGCCAAGAACTGGTGACAGGGGACAGCAGTGCTCTGAAACAAGGGCTCAGCACTCTTGTTTACTGTCTTGAAGTGCTGCAGGACCTCTGAGGATTTCTCATGACCTACTGGGAGATAATCATATTTTTGAACTTGGGAGTCAAAGGGAATAATTCTCAGAGTTTCTCCTGCTTCACCTCTATCATTCATCTTGCTGTCGTGAGCCAGCACCATTTCCTCTGAGCTGACAGATTCATAGGAATCATCTGCAAGCATGGCTATTCTCATGTGGGTAACTAATGAACAGGGCATTGTTCAAAGGCAGGTCCCTAGGAATCATCATGGCTAGGCTTCGCGAACAAAGATTTGGGA
>VWZX01010538.1:0-54218 GCA_013399015.1 Galbula dea
GGGCTGCGTCGCGGCGGCGGAACCGGCTCGGGAGCTCTTCGAGGCCTGCAGGAACGGGGACGTGGAGCGAGTCAAGCGACTGGTGCGGCCCGAGAACGTGAACAGCCGGGACACGGCGGGAAGGAAGTCCAGTCCGCTGCACTTTGCCGCAGGTACAAGTCTGAGGCCGCCTCTATGGGGAAGGGGAAGCCCGAGGGCAGCCCCGCCGGGCGCCAGGCCCGGAGCCGGGCCGTCCATCTCCACCCAGCTCTCGGCGGAGCGCCGGCGTAGGGTTGACACTGGCTGGGCAGCGGAAAAACACTGGGTGCGTTAGGTCCTCGCAGTCCACGCCGCAGTGGGTGGGCCTGGGCACCCTGGCCACAACGCGGGGGTCGGAGCGCTCGCCGGTTCCCGTGTGCATCCGGAGCCCGTCCTGTGGCCGTGGCTGTGATTAGGTGTCACCCGCGCGGTGGTGGTTGCTGAGTGGTACAGGTGGCGTCTTGCTGCTTTTTTTTTTTATTATTTTTTAATTTATTAAAGTTAACTGCAGCTGGCATTGAGGATATCTGGACTAGGGTTTTGACTGTTCCTGTTGTGGCATGTGAGCTCTGACAGGTGATATATGCCCCAGGTACTGTTTACATTGATTTCAGCAGGCGTGCTCATTTTTGGAATTTCACCCGTGAAGGGTGCTTGACAGATAACACCGCTTCTAAGCTTTTTGCATTCTTATCTGTAAGAAGTAGACTTTGTTAATTCGGGACTTAAATACACAAACAGCTGACATCACAGAAAACTCTTTCACTGTCAACAGGCCTGAATATTGTATCCCGCCTTTTCAGACAAAGACTGACTGTTACTGTTGTTTTCATGTTGTTTTGATTTGATTACAGTGTTAGATGTAGGATGCCAAGGCTGGCAGGCTGCAGAAGATGGCAGCTTTTTTTTCAGCTAAACTATGTGTAGTAATAAACATTTTTTTTCTTCACTAAATTGTTTAGCAAAATGTTTCTGCTTCAGGTATCCTTTCCTTGTATTTTGTAGACTGAACAGGTCTAAGCTCTTAAGCCTTTTCAGGATAGCTGCATTTCATAGACTTAAACTTGATCAACAAGAGAGCCCAAGAGACAACTTTTCTAAGTATCCCGTCAGAAGAAATCTTTTTATATTCAGCAGTCTTGCCTGTTAAACAAACAAGTATGTTTAACAGTATTTTGCAGAAATTAGGGGGGTTCTGTTTATTTTTTTCTTTGTGCCTGAGGAGTTCTTCGTGCAATATAGTGATCTAGTTTATCTGTCTGGACAGAAGCAATCTGAGCTGAAGGAAGAAGTCACGAGGTTATGGACTATAAGAGAATGTGAAAAGGAGATAGAATGGTGCAGCCAGGCTCTGCCATACCCAAGGGAGGGGCAGCAGGGGAGGGCTGTATGAGAAGCAGGGCATCCCACATCCTCTTGTCGCCTGAAAAAGGATGACCCAAGAGATGGGGGAAAAGGAAGCAGGTCCCTCCCCCGAGAGGCAAGAGAGACCCCTCCTCACCTCCCCTGTCTTCCTGATTGCCCATACTCAACAGGTATGGGGTTCTAGAAAAAGAAAGCTGGGCAAAGGTGGAAGACGGAGGCCTAAATGAAAAGGGTGAGTGGAAGAAAGTTCATGGCAGTGCTGGAAGGCAAGTGCCTTCCTTGTCTGCATCATCTTCCCAGGTGCCTCTGAGAAATAGATATGAGTCCCTGCTGGAAGACAGCCAGTCTAATGGGGATATGGATGACAGACAACTTGTACCAGAGGTCTTGCCGCAGTCAGGCTTCTTGGACATATAACAACATGTTCCACAAAGAAGAAGAGGAGAGTTGTGGTTGTTGGAGGCTCGCTCCCAAAGGGAACAGAGGGCCCAATATGTAGGGTTGACCCTCATCATGGGGAGGTCTGCAGTCTTCCTAGAGCCCGAATTAGGGATATTACGAGGGAACTTCCCAACTTGTGAGGTCATCAGACTTTTATCCGTTACTGATCTTCCAGACTGGTGTGGAGGAAGCTGCATCCCGTAGTCTGAGGAGAAATGAAGAGAGATTTCAAGGCCTTGGGACGGTTGGTAAAAGGGTCTGGGGCCAGAGTTACATCCTCTTCCCTACTTCCAGTACCAGACCATGATATGGAACGGAGTAGAAGAATTCAGTCCATAAATACCTGTCTTTGAGACTGGTGCTACAGGCAGGGCTTTGGGTTCTTTGATAATGGCTGGTTTTACAAGATACCAGCCCACACAATAGGATGTGGGAAAGGCTTATCTTCCAGGGGAAAAAGGATCCTAGGACAAGAACTAGCAGGGCTTATCCATAGAGCTTTAAACTAGATTTGAAGGTGGATGGGATTGTTGCCAGGTCTGCACAAGTGGGGCACCGTTCTAGTGCTAGTACTAATACAGACCAGAAGGCCTCCCATCCCCTAGGGTAGAATTGGCAAGGTCTGCTCGCTCCCTGAAATGCCTGTATACCAGCACACGCAGCATGGGGAGTGAACAGGAGGAGTTAGAAATCCATGTGCAGTCAAGGGGTTATGATTTGGTGGCAATTACAGAGACATGGTGGGACAGCTATCGTGACTGGAATGTGGTCGTGGATAGCTGTGTCCTTTTCAGGAAAGACAGGTCTACAAGGCATAGTGGGGGAGTTGCTCTTTACGTAAGAGAGCAACTAGAATGTATTGAGTTCTGTCCAGGGGTGGATGAGGGGTGAGTTGAGAGTTTATGGGTGTGAATTAAGGGGCAGGCTAAAATGGGCGATACTGTTGTGGATTAAGCCACCAGATCAGGATGAGGAATTTGATGAGGCTTTCTGTAGGCATCTGGCAGTGTCCTAGCAATCACAGGCCCTGGTTCTTATGGGGGATTTTAACCACCCACATATTTGCTGGAAGGCCTACTCAGCCAGCCATTCACAGTCCAGGAGGTTGATGATAACTTCTTGATGCAAATGGTGGATGAGCCAGCTAGGAGAGGAGCGCTGCTGGACCTGATATTCACTAAAAAGGAGGGTCTGTCTGGAGGGGTAGAGGTTGATGACAACCTTGGCTGCAGCAATCCTGAGATGGCAGGCTTCAAGATCTTGAGTGGTAGAAACAGGATACCTAGTAGCATCACAGCCCTTGACTTCAGAAGGGCCACCTTTGATCTTTTCAAGAAATTGCTAGGGGAAATCTCAAGGGACAGGGTACTAGAAGGAGCCCAAGAGAGTTGGTTAACATTCAAGGACCACTTCTTCCAAGCTCAAGATCAGAGCATCCCAACATATAGAAAATCAAGAAGGGGAGCCAGGAGACGTGCGTGGTTAAGTAGGGAACTACCGGACAAACTGCAGTGGAAGAAGAGTCTACAGGTCATGGAAGGAGGGGTTGGCCACATGGGAAGTGTATAAGACTATTGACAGAGGATGTAGGGAGGCAATTAGGAAAGCTAAGGCCTCTCTGGAATTAAACCTTGCGAGGGATGTCAAGGACAATAGGAAGGGCTTCTTCAAATACATTGAAGGAAAAATTAATACTAGAGGCAGTGTAGGTCCACTGCTGAATGGCGTGGGTGCCTTGGTGACAGATGATACAAAGAAGGTGGAGTTACTGAATGCCTTCTTTGTCTCTGTCTATACTCTTAGAGACTGTCCTCAGGAACCTCAGACCCCTGAGTCCCCAGATGATTTTAGGATAATGGAGGAGTTTTCCTTAGTTGAGGAGGACTACGTTAGGGAGCAATTAAGCCATCTGGACATCCATAAATCCATGAGACCTGATAGGATGCACCCATGGGTGGTGAGGGAGCAGGCAGAAGTCATTGCCAGGCCACTCTCCCTCCTCTTCGGTAAGTCCTGAGGGACAGGAGAGGTGCCTGGGGAGATGTCACTCCAGTCTTCAAAAAGGGCAAGAAGGAGGAGCTGGGTAACTATAAGACCGGTCAGCCTCACCTCCATCCCTGGGAAGGTGATGGAACACNATCAGCAAGTTTGCTGATGGCACTAAACAGGGTGGAGTGGCTGACACACCAGAGCGTTGTGCTGCCATTCAGCTAGACTTAGGCTGGAGAGTTGGGCAGCGAGAAATATAATGGAAATCAACAAGGCCAAGTGTTGCATTTTGCACCTGGGAAAGACCAACCCCATGTATCAGTATAGTTTGGGGACTGACCTGTTGGAGAGCAGTGAGGGGGAAAGGGATCTGGGGGTCCTGGTAGATGGAAGGATGACCGTGAGCCAGCAGTGTACTCTTGCGGCCAGGAGGGCCAACAGGATTCTGGGGTGGAGTAGAAGGGGTGTGGTTAGTAGGTCAAGAGAGGTTCTTCTCCCCCTTTACTCTACCCTGGTGAGGCCGCATCTGGAATATTGTGTCCAGTTCTGGGCCCCTCAGTTTAAGAAGGATAGGAAACTGCTAGAAAGAGTTCAGCACAGAGCCACCAAGATGATGAAGGGGGTAGAACATCTTCCTTATGAGGAAAGGCTGAGGGAGCTGGGTCTCTTTAGCTTGGAGGAGGCTAAGGGCTGATGTCATTTATGCTTTTAAATATGTGAAGGGTGAGCATCAAGAGGACGGGGTCAGGCTCTTCTCAGTGAAGCCCAGTGACAGGACAAAGGGCAGTGGCTGTAAGCTGAGGCATAGAAGGTTCCGTGTGAATACAAGGTGTTCAGTTGCCAGAGCACTGGAACAGACTGCCCAGAGAGGTTGTGGAGTCTCCTACTCTGTAGATACTCAAAACCCATCTGGATGTGTTCCTGTGTGACCAGGTCTAGGGAATCCCGCTGTGGCAGGGGGGTTGGACTAGATGATCTTTCCAGGTCCCTTCCAACTCCTAATATTCTGTGATTCTGTGAATTAGATTCCAGGAAGTAAAAGCAAAAATATTCTTCTTTTGTTTAGCCTGGGTGGCTAAGTGTACTTAGAGAATACATTACAAAACTTCTCAGACTAATTTTGTTCAGTTTCAAGACTTGTGTCATGGAAGAGGTGGAGCTTCTATCTAAGTTATGAAATATGAAGGTAGGTTTTTGTATTACACTTCTTTTTTTAGTGGAATTCTGTGGTCTGAACTGGGGTTCCATTTTTTAAGTCTTTCCCCAGATCTTATGTAGCAATTTAAAGAAGTAAATTCCTCTTTGTGTCATTTTGTGAAGGTGAATTTTAAAATATATTTTAAAAAATAATGCAAGTTGTCCTTGGGCATGTATTATTATTACAAGTAATACATATCAGGATCTTGGTGAAGGTTTTCTTTGGATTTCATAGTATGCAATTGTGTGTATAGTAGATAAGTTTTACTGAAGCTTAAATCAAGAGCCCACCACCCTTTGCAAAATAAAAGGCTCAGTACTCTCTCACTGTAGATTGTATGTACTTTCTCAAGTCAATCCTCTTCATCACAGTGTGTCAAACTTGAAATCATCACAAGATTTTAGGGAGTTGGCAGGAACCAAAATGCGCTTCCTGCAAACTAAAATTCATTTTTAAAAAATGAATGCCTGAGGCAGGTGAGAAGAATTGAAGCTCAGTTTCAGTTCTGTTAGCTTTTCATTCCATCAAACTTAGGTGAATGTCAATTACAAGACAACAGTGACTGTAAATAAATAAACAAACATAACTATATGTTTTTTAAAATATTTATATTGTAATGAATATTGATGATTTGTCAGCTAAAAGTTTGTAACTTCACAGGTAACAAGTGCAGTGAGCTACTTAGCTGTCACAGATAGAAGAAAGTGTCAGCTGGAAGTCCATGGTAACCCTTTTACTTCACAGTAGGAAATGAAATGTTCTTGGTTATGAGATGGTTATCTTGCCCAGTTGCAGGATAACCATCTGTGATACCATTTAGTTACTCTTTTGATAGAAGCTCAAGAGGAAACAAAAAGAAACACCCTTTAAAAATGGCAATATATTTTTTTACAAAAATGCTGACATTGGTTTTGTGGACTAATAGCAAAGAGAAACTGTCACATTAGGAAGTGACTCCCTTCCCTTTGTAAGCAAAGGCTGTCCCCTCTTTCCGCTCCATCAGAAGAGTAGAGAGACCATTTTACAGAGTTTGGCCACCTCCTTTGTACACATAGGTCCTTTAGAAAATACTTGTCTTTCCATATATGGTGCTCTCTTGCACAGATGATTCCACAAGGAAGTAAGGAATCCCTGCTGTGCACTCAGTGCTGAAGAGAAATGACAAAAACCGATGTGATGCAGAGTAGTGTGTCTCAACGTTAAAATAATTGCAGGTTGTTTAGGGGTGTTGCTGTATTTAGGGTATTTTCTAAATGGATGGAGGCTTTGCGCAGAGAGAAGCTATGGATTGCTTATGAACTGTATGTTATTGAACCGATGTACTAAACAGAGGGCATCCAGGTGAATTCTCTACACCTGTAATGAGGCTTACTACAACTGATATTCAATTAAGGTATCAATTCTGCTAGGGCTGGCACGTTGCTTTCAAAAAACATGGCTGTACGTCAAAGCTTTGAGGGACAGGAATGCCTTCTGTACAAGAATGAGTAATGTTTAGCTACCAGATACATACTTCTGGACATAGAATTTGATCAGAGGCTTTTCTAGCATAAATAAAGCAGTTCTGGAAAACATTTTTTGGTAACTGAAGGAAGATACAAAAGAGTTTGTCATCAAATACCAGCTCTGACGGTGTGTTTGCAGGTCTCCGTCACTTGTGAAAAGTTTCATCTGAGTAGATCCTTGAAGAATTTAGCAAATTTTAGTACAAATTAAAACAAGAAAGAGATTGTTTCATTTTATAATTTTGAAGACATAAGGAAAAAACCCAAGATGACACAGTTAAGAACAATAATATAGTATCTAGTTTTGAAAGCTCAGTTTACGAATATGAAATATGCTGCATGTAATTTACTGTGTAGACAATTTGGTTGCATAAGTGTAGGTTCTATAGATACTGGGTTTTGGGGGGTTTTTGGCGGCAGAAATATGCATTCATGTGTAATGAATATGGCTTACTGTGCCTGTGCAGATAAATTATGTTTGCATGGACCATATGTCTGATCCAGTTCTCATCTCAAGTGTGCTGAGCTCGTTTTTTCTGTTAGGACAGGCAAAGTGCCTTTTGTTAGTTACAAGACAGGTAACTGCAATATTGAGACTCAGAAGTAAATTTACTGTCCACTATGTTGTTCTATCCAAGTAAAGGTGCTAACAAGGTAAGATTTGTATTAGTAGTAATGTATTTTGAATAATTGAAGCATGTCATCAGAATAGTCTTGTGACTTTTCCTGGAAAATACCTTGGGTTCATTCTGGGATTAAAAAGTTTCACATAATAAAATAAAAAAAAACCTGTGGGGAATGTACTAGACTTTGAGGAAAAAGGAAGAAAGATAGAATTTAACAAGGGCTTTTCTGAATACCTTTCCTGGCATCTTTATCTTTGGTATATACAGCTTGTATATGAGATCTCTCAGCAATTACGATCTAGAAATTGCTTAATAGTGACAGTGTTTGCTTTTGAGCTCCAAGTAACAATGTGAAAGTGATTCTTGCTCCAGGATTTCAGTTGTTGTCTGGGAGAAGGATTTACTAAATAGTCAGGTTAAGTGAAGAATGAGCCATTGAAAAGTTCAGTTGCAAGTAAACTTAAACTGGAAAGTTCAGTTGTAACTAAAATGCTGACACTTCTCATGCTTTTGTGACTTTGTCATTGAAATGTGTAGTAATCAGGAAGAAATATAATTTCTAGGTTATGGTTGTAGGGACTTGCACCTCCCTACAGATGTTCCAATGAATTTTTTGTAACAAAGCTTAAATTTGCTACAATGTGAGTGAATCACCACACAGCTGCCAACACCAGCGACAGTCTGAGCAAGAAGCTCAAGACTTCATCCCCATCCAGTTCTTGATCTGTTCAGGAAAATGGTTTGCATGTCAGGCATTTAAAGCAAGGAAGGCCAAGTCATGCACACGTTATTTTTTTTTTTCCCCCCAGAAGGTAATTGGCATAAGTTTGATACATACTAAAATACAGCTTTTACTTGCCCTTATGTTCGTCTCCAAAAGAGACCTTAATGGAACCTTTGAAGGCTTTCTGCAGTGGCCTTTGAAACGTAACCAGATAGGCATAATGGCTACAAGCAGAAGTCTGAAGTTATTCTAGCTTCTTGTACAGGTACTGGAGAAAACATACAGTTTGATGTCCTGGTTTATTTGCAGTTATGTAAATGTGCAAGATACATCTGAAATTAAACAGGAGTAGCTACAGAATTGGCTTGTAAGAGCAGTTGCCTTACTTATGATGTTTCTAGCCCCAAATGTACAAGTGGGCATATTTTTTTTTGCTGTCTACTAGCCTGAATTGACAGATTTGGAGTTTTTTTTAAAAAAAAGTGCCTCTGGATATTTATAATTGTTTTGGGCATCGCTGAAAATATATATGAATATCTTTAAATTATAGTTGTGTATACTCTCATAATAGATTTCATCAGTAGAGAATAGTATGAGATAAAGTTCTTATGTCCCTAAGGATTTAATCTTAAGTGATCGTTTCAAAGATGCAAACTGTGCACATTATGTTAATTATTCTTTAGAAAGCATGTAGTCATGTTTCTAGTTTTAACCTGAAAGCAGTGCTGCTTACTTTTTTAAAAAAGATATGCAACATACTTCTCTAAAATACTTTTCATGCTATACATTTTTTTTTTTTTTTAAAAGCTTAGAATATGAGTTATGCATGCATTGACTTGTAGCCAGTCTCATCCTAACTGCTTCCAGGGCTCATGTATTAGTCCATCCACAGATTGGCTATGGGTTGGCAGAGTACCACAGAAACTTTAGTTTAATAGTCATATAAAGTGACTGAAAAAGAGGGTTTGTTGTAAGTGTTTCTTTCTTTGTTTTTAAGAAGCTGTTTACTCATGAGACCCGTTATCAACATATTAATTGTTCAGTGATCTTGAATATTCTTTCTCTACTGATTTTAATCTAATTTTTAGGGGTTTCAGGAACAACCTTCATGTGTAAATGTTTCTTTAGTAAAGAATGCCAGTTGTGATTTAGAGTGGTTACTGTTATTTAAGTTTGTCAATGTAATCTGTGTATGTGGGACAGAGAATTCTCTTAGCCCACCCTAACACCTTTCCTCCCTTTATCTCTTCCAGGTTTTGGTCGGAAGGATGTAGTTGAGTATTTACTGCAGAGTGGTGCCAATGTTCATGCACGAGATGATGGAGGCCTTATTCCTCTTCACAATGCTTGCTCTTTTGGTCATGCCGAAGTTGTCAATCTTCTTTTGCGGCATGGTGCAGATCCTAATGCTCGGGATAACTGGAATTACACTCCCCTTCATGAAGCTGCCATTAAGGGCAAGACAGATGTCTGCATCGGTAATTTTCTGCCACTCTTCCTGTGAATGACTTGTTTCTTTTCACAGTGAAAAATCAAGAACCTTTTAAAGACTATTTTCACTCTGTGAAGCTATAACTGGTATAAAGATTAAAACTAAAAGTTCATATGCCAGTTTTACAAGAAACGAGTTTTAAGATCTGTTTTTCATAATTGCCTAACTATATAAGTTCACGTTGACATCCTGGGGAAAGAGCTTTAGAGTGACATGATGGAGCTAGATTCTTTTGTACTTGCCTAGACTCCTAATGCTGCCTTCTGCTGTTGCTCACAATGCAGTGGGAAGAACAAAATTGGTTTTATTAATGAATTCATTCTGTCTCTTTGTGTAGCAGTAATGCTAAATTAGTTAAGGATAGGAGCTAAACTTCAATTACATTGCCCATTTTTTTTGCCTACACAGTTCTTAAGAGCTAGGAGGAGGTATAAAGTTAGATATGTGGTCAAGAAACTAATCTTTTGATTGTGTGGTTTGCTGTCTCTCACTTTATTGAGGAACGTATCTGGAGAGTTGTATATATAACATTGCCTGTTTGGCCTCAATGTGAGTGCAAGGTGCATGGCCTACTACTGCTGTGTACAGTTCAGGGCATAGTCACTTGTGGATTTGAAGCAGCATGCTTTCTCATCCTCTCATGAGAGGCAGCTTCTGTTTTTTGTGGTGTGTCAGTCACAGCCTTTCAACTGTGACTGCCTCCTGCCAGCCTGTGATTGTTCCATTTCTGCTTTGCTTTTTTTCTCATAAAGTGTATCTAGACATGTTTCACAAGTTAAACTGTTCACAGATGACATTAAGGAATTCTGATATTAAAAATTTGAGAGGGGAAGTTAGGATCAGTACCTGGGTGTTTCTTTTGTTGCTTGCAGCTTACAGTAATGATACATCTTACAAGCCTTATCTTATAGAATTACTTTCTCATGGAAAACTTTGACATTTTGTAGTACTGCTGCAGCATGGTGCTGAACCAACCATCCGGAACACAGATGGGAGAACAGCTTTGGATTTAGCAGACCCATCTGCAAAAGCAGTGCTGACTGGTAAGTGATAATCTTCAGACTATGTTATGACTATATATATATATATGTATATATATATGTGTATATATATATATATGTGTATATATATGACTATATATATATATATATATATGACTATATAGATATATATATATATGACTATATATATATATATATGACTATATAGTGCTGAAAGAGCTCGCAGGGCTGCTCACCAAGCCACTTTCCATCATTTTTCAAAAGTCCTGGTTAACTGGGGAGGTACCAGCAGACTGGAAATCAGCTAATGTTACCCCCATATATAAGAAGGGACAGAAGGATAATCTGGGAAATTACAGGCCTGTTAGTCTGACTTCTGTACCCGGGAAGCTAATGGAACAAATCATCCTGGGTACAGTTCTGCGGCACATGCAGAGCAATCAGGCATCGGGTCCAGTCAGCATGGTTTTACAAAAGGCAGGTCCTGTTTAACTAATCTGATCTCCTTCTATGATGGGGTGAATTATTGGGTGAAGGGCAGGCTCTGGATGTTGTCTACCTTGACTTTTGCAAGGCATTTGACAGAGTTTCCCACAGCGTTCTACTCTAAGAAGCTGGCTGCTCTTGGCTTGGATGTGCACACGCTTTGCTGGATCAAAAATTGGTTGGATGGCCGAGTCCAAAGAGTTGTGTGCAATGGAGTCAAATCCAGTTGGCAGCTGGCCACGAGCGGTGTCCCTCAGGGGTCAGTGCTGGGGCCTCTCCTGTTCAACATCTTTATTGATGACTTGGATGAGGGCATAGAGTGCACCCTTAGTAAGTTTGCGGACGAAACTAAACTGCATGGGAGTGTTGATCTGCTTGAGGGAAGGGAGGCTCTGCAAAGGGACCTTGATAGGCTGGATCAATGGGCAAAGGCCAATGGTATGATTTTCAATAAGGCTAAATGTAGAGTCCTGCATTTTGGTCATAACAACCCCTGACAGCTCTACAGGCTTGGGGAGGAGTGGCTGGAGAGCTCCCCAGCAGAGAAAGACCTGGGGGTGCTGATTGACAGAGGGCTGAACACGAGCCAGCAGTGTGCCCAGGTGTCAGGAATAATGTGGCTAGCAGGAGCAGGGAGGTGATCTTGCCATTGTACTCAGCACTGGTGAGGCCACGCCTTGAGTACTGTGTGCAGTTTTGGGCACCACAGTATAGGAGGGACATGGAGGTGCTGGAGAGGGTGCAGAGAAGGGCAGCTAGGCTGATGAGGGGTCTGGAGAACAGGCCTTATGAGGAGAGGCTTAGGAAGCTGGGGTGATTTAGCCTGGAGAAGGGGAGGCTGAGGGGAGACCCTATCACTCTCTTCAGCTACCTGAAAGGCCGTAGTAGGGAGGCAGGTGTTGGCCTCTTCTCCCTTGTGACTAGTGACAGGACTAGAGGGAACGGGCTCAAGCTCTGCCAGGGCAGGTTTAGATTAGATATTAGGAAAAATTTCTTCACTGAAAGAGTGGTGAGGTTTTGGAGTAGGCTGCCTAGGGAGGTGGTGGAGTTGCCATCCCTGGAGGTTTTTAAGAAGCAGATAGATAAACGGTGCTCCAGGGGATGATTTAGGGATAAGAGTAGTGTAGGGCTATCGGTTGGACTAGATGATCTTGAGGGTCCTTTCCAACGGTAACAATTCTATTATTCTGTGATTCTATGATTCTACGACTAGTAACAGTCAAATGAACGTGGTAGAGTATTTTGGGTTTTGCCTTTGTGCCATTACTTTAACTTCTCTCTGGTTTATAAATCTAAATAGAAATTCCCATGTGGCCTTCATCATCTCAGTCATGGGATTATTTTGCTAGTTCAGTAATGGACTGTCAAATTTATAGCTCTTGGATTCGCTAAAATTTTGGAAGAGGAGTAGTGAACTTCCTGTGTAGAGATATTTATTTACCAATTAAAGACACTTCCTTTTGTCTTCCAGGTGAATACAAGAAAGATGAACTCTTAGAAAGTGCCAGGTATGCATGTTTGGAAGATACCTGAAATGTAGTTATATTTTCAGAATTATTTGTAATGAATATATACATATATATATATACACACATATATATATATCTATATATAGACATACATACACACACACATATATATATATGAGTTGACATTCTATCTAGATGCTCAGCTTTGGCTGTTACTTGTGAATAAAGCTACAGAACCAGTTGTATAAATGGATTTTTGCTTTCCTTTTCTTGATGGCAATACAGAAGTGAATATATTACTTCAGAGCAGATCTGCTGAACATTATAGCAAGGAAAAATATAAAAACATAGTAAGCTGCTAAAAACTGGTATAAAAATATTTCTATCCATTTCATATCTTGCTTTTCAGGAGTGGAAATGAAGAAAAGATGATGTCTCTTCTTACACCATTAAATGTTAACTGTCATGCAAGTGATGGCAGAAAGGTATTTTTGTTTAAAACCTTATTTAAAATTAGTTCACTCTTGTATGTTTCTCAGGTTTTGTTTGACTGGATTTAAGAATGTTAAACATAGGTTCTTTAATATATATAGGAAAATAAGATTGTACCTCTAGCAGCTAGCAGATTTTTTGTTTGCTTGGTTTTTGAATTTAAAAGGACTATACAGGTTTTTCTGTCTAGGAACAATAAACAGCTTTTCAGTTGGAACCTCTGCTTGACCTTCATATCTGCAGCATTAAATGCCTTCTCATAGGTTATTGTTGCTATTGGAGAGGTGCACGCAGACCCCTTATTTGCCATATACCCTAGGCAAGTTATCGCTGCTATTTCAGGAACCAGCTATTCATTGGTATAGGTATTGGTAAAGAACTATATGAAAATTGTTCAAAATCTCCATTCTGAAACAATCCTGATAGTCTCCTGGGTTTAGCCACTAGTCTACCAAAGGTTCAGTTTGAATATCAATTTTGGGCATACTTGTTCTCATTAAGTATGTGTACTTATTCAGTTAAGTTTTGTTCAAATGAGTTTCGCTTTTCTAAGGCTTTGTGATAAGATACCGGGCTTCAAAACACCTATGCATCTGTTTTCTTATCTTCTAGTTATGAGACTTGTCTTCTAGGAACTGTACAAACCCAGCTCAGTTGACGGGTTTGTGAATGAAGAGGAGAACATTTCTCTTCACTAATGTGAAGGTGGTGCTGCTGATGGAAATGCTTGAGTGGGTTTGCTAGAAAAGACGATATAGCAGTTATCTGACTGCTCTGTGAAGGGTGAGAATTTAGAAGGGAAGATGAAGTTTCCCCCACAAGGACTCACACATGTGGATAACAATCTCTGTTGATAATGTCTAAACTTAATCTATTGATTGGTAGTCATTGTTTCTAATGGCTATCTTATTTCTCCTTTCACAATAGGTATAGTTTGTCCCAGCAAAGAATTTATAGTTATAGTAGGCTAAAAGACAAAAGTGGACAGCAGCTCAAAAATCCTTTAAGAGGGCCTATGTTGCCAGAATGTGTTAGTGAGGGAGTACGTTCAGGATTTGTGATGATGACTGTGAGAGTAGTCAGTAAACTATTAACATAGTTGTCAAATGCCTGATTAAAGCACTCTATTATTGTAAGTATTTTAAAGACTTCAGTAACTACTACAGTTAACAAGTTTTGAAGGAAATAAATACAAAATCAACCTTGATTTTTGTGATTCTGATTACTTCTACATTCTTTCATTTCAGTCTACTCCATTACACTTAGCAGCTGGCTATAACCGTGCAAAAATAGTACAACTCTTGCTGCAACATGGGGCTGACGTACATGCTAAGGATAAAGGGTATGTTAATTTTTTCCTTTGTTAAGAGTAAACAGAATTTGTTAAAAGTTGAGATGAAGAACAGTAATACTATTTTAACCATGAAGAGTTTCTAACGAGACCGTTACACCATCTTTAACCTGTCTGTTATGGCAAAAATACGAAGTTTATAGGCTTCAGACATGAATCAATAGAATCCAAATTGAGCTAACTATAGAACGTGCTGCCTTCAGGTATCACTAGCCAAATTATTATATTTTTTAATAAAATACATTCATGCACCATTGTGAAGTCGGCAAATATGTAAATGATTGAATCAATCTTAATTTTCCTTCTACTTCTAAGTTTCTGCACTTAATTTTGCAAAGAATGTGATAAAATTGAAGATCTGTTTTCCAGAGGTTTTAGTTGGTCAATGTTTTCAAACATTTGGTTAAGTCAGGAAATGTAGTGAAATACAGACATGCTAAGTTTATTTAGTTACATAAAATCCACTGAAAAGCCTATTTTTAAAATGTGTATTTGGTGCATTAAAGATTGTGGAAAGCAAAGTCTTATTCTTCTTTTTTCCTAGGATCAGTTCACAGCTACATAAACAACTGCCTGATCAGATAGCTTTAAGTGTCCCCTTGGGGTTGGAATCCACTTTCGTCATTTCTCCTTTACTGGCCTACAGTGAAAGAATTCACTTTGGACAATTTCTCACTTGTTCCTAAGACCACTGGGTTTGAGAGTGTATGAGGCTGGCTTTAAAACCTCTGTACCTCTGCTGTCATTGTAGAATACTGTACAGAAGTATAAGACAGAAGATAATCTTACAGCATTGTTCTTGTGAAGAAAGGAAATAATTACTGTCACTCCTGAAAAATCCCCTATAGATAGTTCTTCCAGATTAGGGTTCCAAGTCTGAGTGAAACCATTTCATTTGCAGTAAGATGGTGCAATTAATTTCTCATCATCTGATTATTTTTAACATCTATTGTTCTGAAAAGTGCTGATTGGATTTTCTGTGTTTTTCTCCAGCTTATTTCCCTTCAACTTCATTTGAGCATCTCTGAAACTATTTTTATAAAATGTTCAAGATGCAACATAGTAAAATTTGCAGTGTTGTAGATGCATTTGGAATTGCAATATATATACTGAGATAACCAACCTCCCTTCCTCTCCTAGAGATTTGGTGCCACTTCACAATGCCTGTTCCTATGGTCATTATGAAGTAACAGAGCTCCTGGTAAAGGTTGGTCCGTGGAGAGATTAAATTGCATATTATTAAATAAGAACAGTTGATAATGTACTAATGCAAGTTGCTTTTTTTATTATTTATTTTGTGTATAGAGTTACAAAACTTAAAAGAACGATAGACTGCTTTTGGTCTCCATGTTAGTTAACAATTATTAAGCTGGAGCTACAGAATTTTCTGCTTGCAAGGATTTTTCCTTATAAATGTGCTTTCTGTTTTTCAAATCTCTCTGCTCTAACGTTCAATGTTTTTGTACCACCAAGTCAGTACTTCTTATCCTTCCCAGTCTCCCACAAAAAAATCCCACAAAAAACTCTGAGAAGTACTGTGAGTTTGACAATAGAAAAAATATTAAGAAGATTTGGGAAAAAAAAATGCTGGCAAATATTGTAAATGTCTTAAAATTAATAAGTAATCAGTCTTTTGAGAGAATGAACTTTACAACATCAATTCCAGCCCTGAATTATAGCCTTTACCCCAAAGAAAGAAAAATGTGTCAGTTTTCTGAACATAAATGAACTCTCAGAACTGAAGTGGTTTGTCTGAATTGATAATCTTGAAGATGAAGTATGCTGGGCATTAAACTAGAAGCTCAAATATGTGGCCTGCAAAAATACGTGTGTTGCCCACCAAGGGACTATTGAACTGCGTCCATTCTCAGCTGCTACAGCAAATCATGATCATTATGACAGCAGGCAGGTTTCTGTTAGATTGCTCTAGATGTTTGGATGTTGGGGGATTACCTTTTGTTGTTCTGCCCTGTATGTCTCAGTTCTCAGTAATTCCATGTGTCTTTCTATTTGTTCAGCAAAGATTAAATAAAAAATTGAGAGAAGCATATGATGTAGTAACTATAAGTAGTCAAGACTTTTCATTTTATTTTCTTACTTCAGAGGCCAATTGTAAAGGAAATCTTTACAGTTGTAGTACTAGGCCAAAAAAAGAAACCAAACCCAAAAGTCTTTCCAAGGCACTACTGTGTATCGTAACTGTTAAGCTAGAGGTGGAGTCCCTGCTGGATTTCTGCTCCAGTGAATCTTGAAATTTTTTTTGCAGAGCACTACAGGTTTAACAGAAGCAATGAGAAAGAGCATGTGCTATCAGACTTGCTTACAGACAGAACTCAAGGTGCACAAATGTTAACGTGTTAATCATCTGAGAGTATTACTTGCAGAACCTTGTACTGAAACGTTACGAATTGAAGTCAATTTTGAGTGCCTGTTTTCTAGATACTTGGGCATTCATATCTTGAAGGGTGTTCACAGAACATGTATTTATCTTAGTGCAGCTGTTCACTCTAAACTTTTTCTAGAGCAACAAGAAACAGGAGCTTGTTCAAAGGTGCTTTGGAGTATATGTATTGGGGTTTTTCTCTCATTTGACCTGTAGGAGAGCTACTCTCCTTTTAGAGATGCTGGAGAAAGCCTGAAGAGACTAGCCTGTCTTCGGCTTCTTCTGCTCTACCTGTGAAACATTAGAGGATTAAAAACTAATGGACTGAAGTATTGTGTTATGTTGAAAATGAGTGTCTGGAGAGTGTCTTGAATACAGTTTGCAGACGGGCGTTGGTTTTCATTTTAACAGTCTGCTGGATTGAAACTAATGATAGCAGTCTTTTTCTAATGATCTGGTCTTGATATTGCATCTTTCCCTTTCAAGCATGGAGCATGTGTGAATGCAATGGATCTTTGGCAATTCACCCCTCTGCATGAAGCAGCTTCTAAGAACAGGGTGGAAGTATGTTCTCTTCTGTTAAGTTATGGTGCTGACCCTACACTGTTGAACTGTCACAACAAAAGCACCATTGATTTGGCTCCAACACCTCAGTTAAAAGAACGATTAGCATGTGAGTATAAAGCAGATCAATTCTACAATTATAGATGGTAATGTGTACTTGGGTTCCCTAGACAGTGACCTGCCAGAAATCAGATTTGGAAAATGCTTACACTTTCCAAGCAGTTGTGCAGTGTTGGACAGTACATTTCACTGTTTATAATTTGACTGATTGATTTTCTGAATGTAGGCATTTAAAATAATTTTATTGTCAGTTTTATAGTCATGGTTGTATAGATTTTGTAGCTTTTC
The DNA here is from genome assembly GCA_013399015.1 of Galbula dea. Taxonomy (NCBI): domain Eukaryota; kingdom Metazoa; phylum Chordata; class Aves; order Piciformes; family Galbulidae; genus Galbula; species Galbula dea. Next base: position 17,453 of record VWZX01010538.1, read on the forward strand.
TTCCCTGAATACAAACTTTCCCCACAACCTTGGCAGTATACTTTTATTTTCCATACTTGTTCCTGTCATTGCATCGAGACTGTTGAAATAAGTGTTCTTTTCTATTCAACTGTTTTATTTAAAGAAAAAACTAAAGTTTTGAATGTTGTATATGTTTGAGTCTGCCACAGTCACTGAAAGATCGAAGAAATTGATGAAAGGCATTGGTTTTTGCCAGCAAACCTAAGGAGTTTAAAAAAAATGCCTTGGAATTCTGTTCTTAAGTCATCAAATAGTAACTTTTCTGGAGATGTACAAAAATTATCAGTAAATACTGACATTAGACTTCATGTTATCATCTAGAAATGGTTTCCCAAAGACAGTTCTGAAGTAGAGATTTATATTTGCTTGAATTGGTACATATCCAAAGAGTGGAACCTAGAATGGTGGTGAGTGAAATAGATCTTGTTCAGCCAGTTTGGAACTTTCTGGCTTCAGTTTAGAAAGAAAGCACATTCCTGTTGTCTTTTGACTTAGCTAACAAGTTCTGTGAAGTGATGTAAAAGCTTAAGTCTTGAGTTGGAAATGTGTGATGAAAAAAAATAATGTTTTTATCTTACTGAAGTAATCCTCTTCATCCTTCTGGAGTTACAGAGTAACTTTCTTGTATGTATTTATTTCTTTTTAAAGATGAATTCAAAGGTCACTGTCTGCTACAGGCTGCAAGAGAATCAGATATAGCTCGTATAAAGAAACATCTTTCTTTGGAGACAGTGAATTTCAAGCATCCTCAAACACATGAGACAGCATTGGTAATATCTTGGGATTTATTAGTTATTTTGCATAAATTGTGCCTGACCTAAGCATGCTAAGTATTAGTTTAGAACTAAAAATTTTAGTGTCAAACAGTGTAATTCAAACCAACCTAGAATATCCAGTGTCTAGTCAAAAAACATTGTTAGTATTTTGTTCTTAACCGTATGCTTTATGTTAAGGGTGGGTGTCAGGAGGATGGCGTCAGGCTCTTCTCAGTGAGGTCCAGTGACAAGACAAGAGGCAATGGTTGTAAGCTGAAGCATAGGAGGTTCCGTGTGAATACGTGTAGAAATTTTTTCCCAGTTCAGGTGCCAGAGTACTGGAACAGACTGCCCAGAGAGGTTGTGGAGTCTCCTTCTGTGGAGGTCTTCAAAACCCATCTGGACACGCTTCTGTGTGACCTGGTCTAGGGTTTAGGTTGCCTAGATGATTAGTTTTTTTCTGTAGAACAGCCTGGTTTTGAGCAAGAACAAGCTCTGTATGTTAGCTTTGTTTGTAAAGCTTGAAGGTTTGCAGCAATTATTGGAGCAGGAGCTCTGGAAAATACCAGAGCAGATCCAAAAGCCCATATGGAAACTCCTGAATTAATAAGCTTCTACATGTTTTGTTGGTGGGTTTTTTTTCTGTTGACTTTGCACACAACCAGCTCTTAACTGCCAGCTAATCAGCAAGCAGTAAAACCTCTATATTGCTAGCTGGTTGTTAATGCTACAATTTTTAATGTTTTTAGCATTGTGCTGCTGCATCTCCCTATCCTAAGAGAAAACAAGTATGTGAATTGCTGCTGAGGAAAGGAGCCAACATCAATGAAAAAACAAAAGAGTGAGTGGTTACAAATGAATACTCTCAAGTGTTTGTTTAGAAGATTTTGCAAAATACATTTTGATTTCTTTTTTTTTTTTTTTTAAAGCTTCTTGACTCCTCTTCATGTGGCATCAGAAAAGGCTCATAATGATGTTGTTGAAGTAGTTGTGAAACATGAAGCTAAGGTATGAGTTACTATTCATACTGTGTTGAGATTTGCATGCCGTATAGGTTTTCATCATACAATGAGAATGGATAGCCGAGTAGACAGACTTTCTCTAAGAGAGTTCATTTTGAAAGGTTGTAGACTTACACACTTAAGACATTGGCTGTCAATCCAACAGTACACCCCTATACATTGTTGTTTTGGTCCTATTTTATAAGAAGTGCAGATGTAGGACTTCTCACTATTAACTAAAAGTTCATGGTGTGTCTTACTCGGTGCTTTGTTGTCCAGCAGTAGTAATGAAATACTTGAAGGGAGTAAAAAAACGTATGGGATATATACAAACAAGATGAAGCTAGACTGTGCTGTATAACAGGTAGACTTTACATAATGTTGTGTGCAGTAAAAATCATGGTGAGTTTAAAATGCTAAATCATAACAGTGTTTAGTTCAGGTTTCCAAAAAAACCCAAGAAAAGTGGAAACGAGATACCCTCTGTAATGCTTGAATCTTCCAAAATTAGGAGCTTAGTTTCTCTCTCATGGAAATTTGATTACAGCCTGACTGTGTGAAGTTTCCAAAGCAGTGGTCAAAGCTAGAGGAACAGTAGGGAATACAAGTAACCTTTGGGTGCAGAGTTTTAAATTGTTAAATGCAACTTCACTGAAACACATAGAAAGTCCTCAGTCTGAAAAACTGCAATAAGCCAATGCTGATAAAAACTGTTCTGCATGTTGGCACTGAGGATTTGTGCCATAAGCAAAAGTGACCCTGTATGTGGTAAAATTGCATAACTGTTTATGGTGGATCATACACATGCCTCTAGAAGAGGGCTGATCTTCCTCAGTAAATATAGTTACAACTTTATGAACTGCTTCTTTTAAATTTAATCTTTTGAAATGGCCTGACCTTTGAAAATATGCTGAGTATTTTTAAATTAAAAAAAGTGAGACTACTTAAACTCTCCCAGTCAGCAATGAAAACAGCTATAATATCAAGTTTGATAGTGGTATTTCTTGTCTGTGTTATTTTTAGGTTAATGCATTAGATAATCTTGGCCAGACCTCTCTTCACAGAGCAGCACATTGTGGTCATCTTCAGACGTGCAGGCTGCTGTTGAGTTCTGGATGTGATCCTTCCATTGTGTCTCTGCAGGGCTTTACTGCCTTACAAATGGGGACTGAAAGTGTGCAACAGCTACTACAAGGTACAACTAATTTATTCAAGATCCACTTCTGGTAATGTGGTGCTTCATTTTACTTGCCATTTCAAATACTGTCAACCTCTCTTCCCCCCCATCCCCCCATCCCCCNAATAATAACATTTACTTTCTAGTATTCAGCTACATAGCTTGTCAGAGATGCTCAGAGTGTTTCATGGTGTAGCCACATGGAGCAAGTTTGGAAAAATTCTGACGTAAGGAGGTGGGGAATCTTGTAAGTAAGAGTTTCAGAGGCAAAAAATGACTACTTTGCACACGTGAGCAGAGGCAGCAGGGTGCATGGATTTTCAAGAGCAAGGTTTGGATAGCATGGGTAAGCTATACGTAAATAAACTTCTTGAAAGTGAAATAAGAATGCTTAGTTCTACAGTATTTCAAAATGGATAGGAAGTACGTTACTAAAGGCAATTTTGCAAACACTGTTAGATCTGATAGATGGTAGAGTATCTAAGAAAAGAAAAAGCTTGTCTATAATTGGTTAACTCTTTTTTTTTTCAAGGGAAACCTTTGAGATATTCAACATTTCTTCAACTACCTACACTGACCTGTCATGTGACCATTTATTTTGCAGAAGGCATCCCATTAGGTAATTCCGATGCAGATCGACAGTTGCTGGAGGCTGCCAAGGCTGGAGATGTGGATACTGTAAAAGTAAGCTTAAACCTGCCCTAAAAATAAGAGAGAATTACATCCCAAACTAGTTTGTCAAAATAAGCAAATAGCCCTTCTCTGACCTCTTTAGAGTTGCAATCCCTGACTTCAAACCTTTCTGTTGCACAAATACTACAAATGACAAAATGTAATAGTCACCACTTCCAGAAGTTTCTCATACAAAAAGCATTAATTGGTTTTTTCCTTGGGACACAATCTGTGAAAAGTAAAGGGGTTTATATGAAAACAAATGTAGTAAACTTTAGTTAAAACCAGTTTTTGAAAATTAGATATATATAACATTTCATGACTAAATTAAAGGTGTCTCAACATTATATATAGTGATACATGTTTTGTTTTGCAAATTTCACAGAAGCTGTGTACAGTTCAAAGTGTGAACTGCAGAGATATGGAGGGGCGTCAGTCTACACCACTTCATTTTGCAGCAGGATATAATAGGGTATCCGTTGTTGAATATCTTCTTCAGCATGGAGCTGATGTGCATGCAAAAGATAAGGGGTAAATACTCAAATGTATATTTTCTTGTCAATTGTAATTGCTGATATCTTTCAGCTCTTGAATATTGCTAGCTGATAAGGATCCCTTCTTTCTTCAAACATGAATTTTTTGTATATTCATGGAAAGTTATGTTAGCATTAAGATGTTCAGAATATCCACAAAAGCATTTTGCAGTAGTTGAGACTAGAGCATCAAGAATTTATCTGGTCCTGTGTTTTTACTTCTTTTCAGTGCCACTATGAATTGCATTTTTACCACTTTGCCAGTAGATATCCTCCTTATGTTAGACTTACTGTGGAAAATGGAGGGGGAAAAAAGTTTTTGTGGTTTGATTTGTTGAAGGTGCATTGTTTTTTAAGTTTACATCACTTTGTGGAAAAAAAACCCACAATTTTAAAATCCAATTTTATTCTTCTTTTAATCATTTCTAGAGGACTTGTCCCTTTACATAATGCTTGCTCATATGGTCACTATGAAGTTGCAGAACTGCTGGTTAAGCATGGTGCAGTTGTCAATGTAGCTGACTTGTGGAAATTCACTCCCTTGCATGAAGCTGCAGCAAAAGGAAAATATGAGATTTGCAAACTCCTGTTACAGGTATTGCATATGCTGGAGAGAGGTTTCTGTCTTTTCTTTCTTGATCATTCTGAAATGTAATTGGACTTCTTAGAAAAATTGATATTTTTTCATGGTTTCTAAACAATTGTTGTTAAAATATGTTTTCAGTAAAAGGAATACTATTACCAACTATGTTGTCCTTTCTCAGGCAGTAAAAGGCTCTTTCTGAAGGATTTGATTGTCAGAATATTTGTTCAAAAAGGCCTAAAATGCAATGTGTTTATTGTACCTGCATACTTACCACCTGGTTTTGATGTGCACAGCATGGAGCCGACCCTACAAAGAAAAACAGAGATGGAAACACTCCACTAGACCTGGTTAAAGATGGTGATACCGATATTCAAGACCTACTTAGAGGAGATGCAGCTCTACTAGATGCTGCAAAGAAAGGTTGCTTGGCCCGAGTAAAAAAGCTGTGTTCACCTGACAATGTCAACTGTCGGGACACACAGGGACGGCATTCAACACCACTACATTTAGCAGGTCAGTGTTTGCATTAACTGGTTTGATCACAGCTACTAGTTACTGTGGCTGAACTTTGTCTACACAAATTTAAAGTGTAGCCTCAAGCTAGTGGATTCCATATTTAATTTTTACAAAAAAAATATTTTAAGCATAGTAATTCATGTTCCTATTCTAAACTGTGTAATATCCTATTCTCTCAAGCTAAAGAGGATCTATTATTGTTTACTGTTTTAAAACCAAATACTCTTAAATAGGATGAAGCAGTCCTTACTAATAGGTAATATGCTGTTTTCACTGGGATTGATGTCTTAACTTTCAAGTAATTTAAGTGAATTACTGCTTCTCTATAACCTGTTGAAGATGTTTTTTAATATGTTCTATTCTGTCCTTTTGCAACCTTCAGCTGGTTACAACAATTTGGAGGTTGCAGAGTACTTGTTACAGCATGGAGCAGATGTGAATGCACAGGATAAAGGAGGTTTGATTCCTCTACATAATGCAGCATCTTATGGGGTAAATATCTCTCTGAGGCATTATTTTTTAAAAATAAATAAATTAAATAGTGATAAATTTCATTGACAGCATTGTGAGCTAATACTCTTTAGAAAGCTTTTGCCATTGAATTGTGAAGTGATCTTACTTGTAAAACACAAAATATTTTGTCACAGCCAGCTCATTTTATAGGTACAGACTCTCTTGAATTTGTAAAATCGTGTTTGGAATTTACAGAATTGAGTTTGCTGAACATGAACACTTAAAAAACCAGGAGCCTGAAAGATGTTCCATAAAATGTATTTCCTTACCTATGCTAGTCAAATTTTATTAGTAAGATTTGATTTTCACTTATTTAGCTGCTGTTGGGACACTGATTGTTTTTGTGCGCTTCCTGAATCTATGTGCTTGGATCAAGTCTTCAATCATAATAGCTGGATTACTTTCAAACTGGAAATTCAAATTCAGGCTTCTTTTCTCCAGATTCCCCTGGCTTTGGGGTTCTGTTGCATGCTGTCTTTTTCTCATACTTTACTAATATGTTAAAGATGAAGATGATGTGGTTTAATACTTTAAATCATCAAGTAAATATATTCTAAGAAAATTTAGAATGAAGATTACAAAGATGTACCAGTAATAGTTCTGAGGTAGTTCAGTACACTGTGCTCCTTTGGAATTTAATAGGTGTGTTTATTTTCCAGCATGTTGATGTAGCTGCTTTACTTATAAAGTATAATGCATGTGTGAATGCTACAGACAAATGGGCATTCACACCTCTGCATGAAGCAGCCCAGAAAGGAAGGACACAGCTTTGTGCCTTGTTACTGGCACACGGGGCTGATCCTACTCTGAAAAACCAAGAAGGACAAACGCCACTGGACTTGGTCACTGTAAGTGATGAGGTGGTTCTTGGGAAACCTGTACTTGCCTGCCATTTCTGACAGCTTGTCTAAAAACTATCCTTTATTAAAAACAAAAAATACAGCAACCTCTACAAAATGTAAAATACTGTCGTTTCTCTGGTGTTCATATGTGCCTGGTAAGGAAAGTCAGTAGAGCCTTTATAAACCTTTAAATATATGCTTGCTCAAGACTTATTTCAAGATGGAGTGGGGGGCAAAAAATAATTAATGGTTATCATTTAATGCTTTAGTTCAGTATTTATAGTTTGACTAATACAAAAATTGTGGCAATAAAAATACAAGCAAACTTTCTAGCAACATAAATTTAGGAAACTGGCTGTTAAGGGTATGGGTGGGGTTTTTTCAAAGTTATTATAATACAATTGAAAGCTACACTTGGAGTAACTGTTTTGCTTTTGGTTTTTTCCCAGAACATGAATTCTGTATAACTGTCCCTAAAGTGTTCTAGAAATACTGGAATCTTATTACAGTTTTTATTTATAAACATTTTCCAGTTTATATATACTATCGGCACAAAAAGCCATTTGTAAACTGCATTGTAAAATGCATCTTTTTCCAATATGTATTTATTTATTTTGCAATATACTTAAGAAGTCTGGAATAATGATAATGCGTTCTAGGGAAAAAAAAAAATTGTGTTAATTCTTCCTCTGTTTTAATCAGTTGTTTTCTACTATTTAGGCAGATGATGTCAGCGCATTATTGGCAGCAGCAATGCCTCCTTCTGCCTTACCGACTTGCTACAAACCTCAGGTTATAAGTGTGTCTCAGACTACAGGTTCTGCAGCTGATTCCCTGTCCTCTGTTCCATCCAGTCCATCCAGTCTGTCTGCTGCAAGTAGTCTTGACAACTTGTCTGGTAGTTTTTCTGAACTTCCTTCTGTAGTTGGTCCAAACAGTGCAGAGGGAGCTACTGTTCTGGAGAAAAAAGAAGGTGAGGCTTTCTCAGTTAGGAATGAGTAACGTTTTCTTCCATATGGTAAAAAGAAAACGCAATTGTGGAGTTTCTCACACATGTACATTATGTTATTATGATATATGCTTATGATAATATGCAGTATCCCTAGTTTATGATGTCATTAATTAGCAACAGAAGTCTGAAAGTCATGTAGTGTTAAGATTTTAGTACTTCCCTATTATAGACACTTTTAAGCATTCCCTTTTTTGATGTACAGAACCAAAATGGTGAATTGTGTTTAAGAGAAGTCAAATTAAATTTGGCTCCATACCAAGCAGCACCCTAGTATAAGCTTTATTCAGTTCTGAGAGGCTATTCTTAAATCGGGTGTCTTGAAAAAGTTATTTCTATAATATTTTGGTTCCCAAAATATTTTCTGTTTGAACATGTATTTCTGATACCTAGTTAATTGCTTATCTCATGGAAACACAAAGACTGCTCTTGGGAGGGGTAGAAATCTTAGAGTACTAGGATAGATTAAGTAATAGTTGCCACTGATTAATGATACAGATGTTTATTCCTCATCTTCAGAAGATCAGGAATTTGTCTGTCTTGCTGCCACAGACAGTGTGAGATGTGTGCACTTCATTTCACTTCATACATCTATGAATATTCATTGTGGTTTGCTTCTTCCCAGTTTCAGGTGTAGATTTCAGTATAAATCAGTTTGTACGGAACCTTGGCCTTGAACATCTGATTGACATATTTGAGAGAGAGCAGGTAAGTAGCTATATTTATTTCCAGATACTCGGCTAGAAAGCAGGGGAATAAATACTGACTGTTGAGGAAAACATGAGACTTACAAGGAGTGAAATGGAGAAAAGGAGTGTAACTGGATTTTTTTAATTTGATATGGGTTTTAACATAGTTTAGTGGCATGCTGGTTGTAGGTTGACAGTTGAACTCGATGATCTTAGAGGTCTCTCCAACCTTTATATCTGATTCTGTGATATACGCTATAAATATATTAAAATAGATGTGTATATATAAAAAATGGAGGTAGTAATGTGAACACCAGTTTGAAAGTGTAGGCATGTTTCCTTTTGGTGGTGTAAATGGTGGAGTAAATAAGTAGTCGGTATTGATTAGTAGTTTCTGGTTCTGTTTCTGTTACTTTAATACATCTAGAAAATTTTATTTCTCAATCAGAAATATGATCCTTGCAAGCAATATAAGTTACACAATTGTAACATATTTCTTTGAAGGCGAAATTTTGGAGGAAACAGTTGAGTGAAAGTGAAGTACAAGAATAATAAAGTCTCCAATGTTCATGTTCTTTTCGTACTTGCTTTTTATCTCAACTGTTGTGAGGTATATTTTCACTGTCATTGGCAGCTGTTACAGCATGTTCATGTTGTACAATAAAAAATGATGTTGCTTTCATTTATAGATAACATTGGATGTGTTGGTTGAAATGGGCCACAAAGAACTGAAGGAAATTGGAATTAATGCTTATGGCCATAGACATAAAATCATTAAAGGAGTTGAAAGGCTCATTTCTGGACAGCAAGGTATATACTTTCAAATTGTTATGTACACTTTATCAAGTCCATCTTGATAAATGCTTTAAATTTAAACTTGTCCTAGAAAATGTCACTTCAAATGATGTCTTCTGACTTGAAATATAAGTGCTTTTATTTGTGATGTGAAATACTGTGAGTCTTGCCTTTCAGTTCTCTGATTTTGTTTTTTCTTCATAATGACTGTTTTGTGCTTACTTGGGTAAAGTGTAGATCTACTGCAAAATAACTGTAAGCTTCTTGAGGTAGGGAGTATTTATCTTCATCGTAGCATTCTGGATAGCAGAGCACATTCTCTTTTGATGGGTTAGGGCCTGTTATGCACTGTTCTATTGGGTTCTGCAAAAGAATACTCTTTTAGAAAGTCAGCTGAAACTCTTACATATACTGTTCTTTTAAAAATATAGTTGGTGTGCTGCCAGTGAACCAAAATTAACAGAACTGCTTTGTTTAACCTCTTCAGATTGTATTGAAGTTTATGCTAAAGCCTCTTGATTTCTGCGGCACTTTTGATACAAGCACAATTCTGGGAGTAGTATGCTTCACTTAACTATGGCTGCATAAGAGACAAAAAAAAAAAAAACAAACCTTTTTTTTCCTCCTTGTCTCACTGAAATATTTTTTACTATTATTTTTCTGTGTTTCTAGAAATTGACTAAATTGGTTGGAATTTCCCTCCCTGTACTCCGTAGTAGTTAGAGGGTCACTATCCCAAGCTCTAAATTTTTTGCTCTTTAAAACAGTGTTAACCAATCCTTAAGATAATCCTTTTCCTAGTAATGAAGTATTTAAATGAATTTTGTCAGCTATTTTTCAAGATTCATTGAGTATTTTGGATAGAAGTTACTTTTAAGGTGTCATTTCAGCTTCATGTCCTTTCTGACTTGAGTTTACACAACCAGTCTATATACTGGTTTTGCCCTCAAAGTAGGACTGAGGTATTTTTGAACATATGTATATTTGTTCATATTTTAATATGTCTGTATACAGACAGAATGTGGAACATTTAAATCCTTCACCACTCCCAAACCCAGTTCTGCTGTCTTGCTACAAAAGGCCTGATATTTTCATAAGTGCATAAGGCATAATTACTTAAACTGAGTATTTCAACAGCTCTTTGGGGCAAGGATGATTGTTGTTATTCAGTTCTTTTGATGATTTTCTGTATCTTGCTGCTGAGCTCTTGCACTCAACTATCTTTGCATTGGTGTTTTGGCATCTTTTGTGAATACAGAATAGCCATTGTTTTGAGGATAGTAGGGCTTCTGTGGTGGAGCTTTATTTTGATACTTTCTTGCCAGATTTTCTTGCTCCTGAGCACTTTATTCCAGTTGCACATTGCTAACATGAGTCTCCTGACTGTGCATGAATCTGTAATTTCCCTTTTCCCCACATTTTTCCTTTCTAAAGATATTGTGACACATCAGGCATATAACTCTAGTCACCTGCTAGTTGTCGGGAAGGCCACGGACAAGATAAAAACTGATAAAACACTGATTTTATATTGTTATGTCCAGTAATTACATTCCCATTACTTGCCAGTTGTGGTTGAAGTCTGTATGTAAATTGACAATGGATTCTATGTAAAATTCAGAATGATTTTTGGCATACTTGGAATGATAGAGAAGGTTCCTTTAAGCATTATATATACTTGAAGCATTCAGTATCAGCTTCAGGCCTTTTAGGGTTCTTGTCTGCTCTTTCTGTATGATCCTTGAGAAAAACATTCCTACTGAATTAGCACTTCGAGGGCTCACTGTTTCACTGCCTACAGTTGAAATGAACTCTTAAGTAAACAACTGTTGGCAGGTAGTTTTTCTGTCATGTACATTAACATAATGAATAAACACAGAAAAATGGGTTAGTGTGTCTGAAATGCTTATTCTTGCTGAGAGAATGACTGGCTGATCAGTATCCACAGTTGAGTGAAAATGGTCTGCATCCAGGCCCAGCTGCTGTGTTTCTCTTATCATTTACAGTGTATGCATTGTGATGTATGTGTAGAGGTTATATACAGAGATGCTGAAAAAGTTTTGTTTGAAGTTATTTGAGGGATTGCACTTTGACATCCGCAAAAGTATATGTAGCTGATGGAAGGCAATTAAAGTCATCGGTAATCTCTGCCTTCCTTAGGAGCTAACTTCTTCAACTTGGAAACTGAGTTTTGAGAAAATTATCTATTTAGAAAGAAGAATGTCTTGCTGGTTATCATTCCAAATCCATTCAGTTTCTGAAACGGTTTTGTTCTGCTGTATTTGCAGGACTTAACCCCTACCTAACTCTAAATACTTCAGGAAGTGGAACAATTCTCATAGATCTCTCCACTGAAGATAAGGAATTTCAATCAGTAGAAGAGGAGGTATGCCTTTCTTTGGAATCGTTTCAGTATTTTTGTTATTTCTACTTAAGAAGTAGATAAAAAACTTTTTTGCTAGACAATTTAACAGTTCAATAAACATCTGTAAACTTAAGAAATTTGCATAAGGATACTTCAGATTTCCAACTGTGGCTGCACCACTTATAATCTGTGCTCATAACACTTTTCTCACTTATGATATTACTGCTTGTTGTGTCATTAAAACCTTACAGAGAAAAGCTCTTTGCTGTAACATGAATTCATGCTACCAATTGCCTTTCCGTTATACATCGTTTTAAGTCACTCCCTTCCAAAGTCTCATAATCACACAGGACAAAATTCTGAAGAAACAGTATTCTAAATAATTAGTTAAAGCCTTAAAAACTAGACCATGGACTGTGGTGGTTTTTTGGTTTTTAATTATTAAACCTGTTTGTGTGCATCCAAAAAATCTAGTGTTACTTAACATACAAGCATTGCCTAAAAAGTTGTTGTATGATTTTATTTTTTCTTAAGACAGAATTAGTTCTCTTGGTTATTTGACTTTATGAAGGATATGTTTTGAATGTGTTCTGAAACAAAGTGATCCTCCTTAAAATTCTCCATCTTCAGATGCAGAGTACTGTCCGAGAGCACAGAGATGGAGGACATGCTGGTGGAGTCTTCAATAGATACAACATCCTAAAGGTAGCTGTTGCATATTTGTGGTTGGTGATTACACTTGTAGACTTTTGACTGAAAATAAAATGTCCATAAAATGGTCTGTATTTCTTTGTTCAGTTCCTTAATGTGATAAGCCATGTTGTTCTGAAGCACACATGGGAAAAGGATCATCTTCCAGGGAAACTCAAGGAATAAGATTTATGGGGAAAATTGGTTATGGGTTAATAGTCATTAAGAAATCTTACAAGAAATTGACATAGAAGGACCTCATAGAAAACTGCAGGATGTTTGAAGAAAAGCAGGTTTTATGGGAAACAGATGAGGGTTTCTAGTGAGGAAATGACAGGGGAATGAAACAGCAAGAAGTGAAAGCAAAATTGTTGAAGCCTGGAAGTAAGCGTGCTGACTTTGCCTTGACTTAATGCTGAAGAAACTTAAAACATTAACAGTAAACAACATTGCTTAAAATAATTTTGATGGAATTTTAGTTTGCTTGTTGTGTTTTGGGTTTTTTTCTTCCCTGAGGAGTTGGTCATTTTAATTAAAATTTTAGAGATTTTGATTTGCAAGTACTACTAAGTTTTCTTCTGTACTGCTGTTACAGTTACCCCAGTAGAATCGATGTATTATCTTACATACCTAAGGCTCTGCAAATAAGCTCTGTACTTAACTACACACCTCTGCAGAGAGTATATAACTTACTTTCTTTTAAAAATGTGACTATTCCTGCTAAATATAAATTAAGAAGTATTGCTCAACAGAAGTTTAAAATTAATTGATTCTTAATTAAGCGTATAATTATTATTTAAGTTATGATACAACAGTTGGCTTCTTCAGGATAAGTTAGAGAATTTCTGTTTCATTGAGTTAGAAGGAAAGTATTCTTGTATAAGTATACTGTAGTGTAGCTGCTGTAGGATAAACATCTGCTGGGTAAAGAAAACAAGTTTTCAGTTTCAGTGTGGAACTTACATTTTAACTCTTTCAGATTCAGAAAGTGTGCAACAAAAAACTATGGGAAAGATACACTCACAGAAGGAAAGAAGTCTCTGAAGAGAATCATAACCATGCTAATGAAAGGATGCTGTTTCATGGTGAGATAGTGAAACACTTCTTTTGAACTTGTTTCACCTTCAACGCAAAGTACATTTTCTCCGTGGAAATAAGTTCTAGGATTTGCATGGGTCTTTTATATGAACAATTGCATAGGTCACAGTGGGGACATACAACACTGCATCTTTCTGCTGAAATTTTCTTCTTATCTCTCCCTGAAGGAGAAGTTCTTAAGTTGAGAACATTTTAGCAACTATGAATAGGAACTAAGGAATGTACCTCCCCTCCTTGGTTCAGTTGCTAATTATGGTTTATTGACTATATGACCAAAATGATTAAGGGTCAAACTTTATTCTGCTGTGAGTTGTTTGTGATGGGATTTTTTTGTTTTCTTGTTTTTATAGTTTGATAATTTCTTGTTCATCATTCCAGATAAGTTAGCTTATAATGAGCAAACTAAAGCCAATTGAAAGCTCCCCTGTGCACAAATACCAAGTTTATTCTGAAAAGCAAATTAAGCAAGTTCATAGTACATCCTTACATTGAAAGCTACATAGTTCCCAACACAATACATTACTGTTGGAAGCACCAATGACAGAAGAATTAACTGCTTGTCCAAACTTGTAGATATCTAAATCCTATCTAAATCTTTTGACTGTGGTCTGCACCCTTGTAAGAGGAAACGGCTTCTTAATGGAATGACTTGTTTTGAGAGGAAATTTTTTTAAAATTAGGTAAATAATAACAATATTGTCCCTGGAACAAATGAGTTAATGCCTTATAAGTGGACCTTTTATTTATTTAAATCTTTAAGTTTACATAATTATTTTTCTAAGCATTAACCTATGTCTTTAACCACATATGCCAGTTACAGATGATGATGAACAATTTTCAGAGGTTTTTCTTGGAAATGTTCTTCTGCTTTCTGTATGGTTTTGTCATCTTTAGGCTGGAGAATAAGGCTTTGGACGATTATCACTAAAATTCCCAACTTAACTCTGAAATGCTTTAGAACAGCTTTTCTCTAAAGGTGCTTTCGTATTTTTATATATATTGTTATAAAAATCCCTACTAAAAAAAACTACACTTTTTCTTAAAACTGATGGCTATCAGGTGTCTTGAGGTGAAGAATTAACCCTTTAGAACAAAATATTGTTTAAGGCTAGATTTTATGACCATTGCAAGTAAATATCTGGTTACATTTATTGCTTTCTAAATACAATTTAATTAGTGTTAGGAAGAAGACAGGATTTATGTAGCAGTGCATTCAATGAATCTTCACTAGAATGAAACTCTGCCAAAGAGAGTCTAGAATGATGCAGCCAGAGTTCCTGCAGATGATATCCTTTGTAAATCTGTTAAAAATGTACACTTACCAGCCACTGTTATTTGTATAATACCTTCTGTAAATCTGAGGTTGGAATTTCTGGAGATGGATTTTTTTGTATGTGTAAAAAAAAAAAAAACTTGTACAAAATAAAAGCTGGGAATGGATGATTGAATTGTTACATATACAAAAATGTGTATATTGTGTTTTCAATATTTTACTGTCTTTCCCTTAGGCTCCCCATTTGTGAATGCAATCATTCACAAAGGCTTTGATGAGAGACATGCATATATAGGTGGCATGTTTGGAGCTGGGATTTACTTTGCTGAAAATTCTTCCAAAAGCAATCAATACGTGTATGGAATTGGAGGTGGTACTGGATGTCCAATTCACAAAGATAGATCTTGTTACGTTTGCCACAGGTAAGTCCTTCAAAAGAACCTGGATTTTTCTTCGTATTTCATGTTACAGACCATCAAGTCAACAGAGTCTTCCTCTGAAGAGAGATTTGATTGGTAACCAAACCTTCACAGTGCTCTCTATATGCTGGCCCTAATAGAGGTTTTCAGAAAAGTTTGATATTTAAGTCTTGAAGAACCTTTAACTGTCTTCAGTTCATTTAACCAAACCTTTGCTCTTAACTTACTGTAAAAATCAAACTTGGATAGCCAGAGAGGAAAGAGCTTGTGTGAAAGATGTGGCAATATGAGGGATTTAGTCCATGGCCTGTTGCAAAGAAATTGTGATGTTCAGATGCCACATTTTTTTGAGGAGAATGTCCTTTGTAACAGTCAGCCCCTATGTCACTGCTGCTTCACACATTAAAATACAAGTGTATATTTATAGACTCTCTCCCTCTTAAATCTGTTTTTCTGCTGAACACCTGCTTTATGTCTCACTGACACTATCAGTTCAGAATACTCTTACCTCACAGAATTAATTGTGATAGTTTTGTGTTTGTGTGCCTAATAGTTTACGTTGGTGTCGCAGGGATAAGGTCATTCTTCCAATTTTCTTCCTTGAATCTGCTGCTTTTCATATTGCTTATGTTTTTCTGGCACTTTCAAGGAAAGAGAATAATCTTCTAGAGTTATAGAGGATGTCAGTCATTTCATACTTTCTAAAGTTTTGAATAAGAAGGGGGTTTTTATTTTGTTTTGTGTGAAGAGCTTGCTCAGCCAAAACTTCTGCTTTTCTAAATGGTGCATAACGTTGATCCACAAAAAACTGAGATTCCCTTGCCATTGCAAGAGTACGTATGGAAAGAAATAAGTACCCGTGTTCTCTCTCTTCATAATGAGAACAACATAGCATACTGACAGATGCTAGTATGAGCTATTTTATCTTGATCTAGAGCTTGCACTTTGCCTTGATGTTGATTGAGCTGTTAGATACAAATGTAGTGTGTTAGAACACAAAAGAGTTACATTGCTAGCATGAATGATGGGGTGCACCATCAGAAGACTTCAACAAAAACAAAACACAAGAAGGTAGTGACATTCTTTGAGTACATTAAGGATGCTAGTTCTTGTAATTAAGAAAAATATTTTTGATTGTTACTACCAACCCTTTCCTCAGGCTAAAGAGTTTTTCCAAAGGGAGAGTGACTTTTGTCCTTCAACACAGAACTTCAGAATTTTGTGAGCTACGAAGAGTGACAGAAGTGACTTCAAAGTTCCACTGTTCTCTTAAAGGAAAAGTTTCAAATTATGACGGTATTCTTTCTGGAGCTTCACAAGCATTTTGTATTCATGGTCCTTTTTCCCTTTTAACACAGGCAGTTGCTGTTTTGTCGTGTAACACTGGGCAAGTCTTTCCTGCAGTTCAGTGCTATGAAAATGGCTCATTCTCCCCCGGGACATCACTCAGTTACTGGGCGACCAAGTGTAAATGGATTGGCATTGGCAGAATACGTCATTTACAGAGGGGAGCAGGTAAAGAGCTTTATGATTGTTTTTTTCAGACTTATTTTTTTTAAAGGCATCTAATGTGCTGGGGTTTTTTCTTACATTCAAGGTGCTAGGGCTTGTTTTTGTCTTAAAACAAACTCCAGCTGTGGTTGCAGGTGAAAAGGGTCTGTGTTTCCTGAATGCTCTAGGTGTTTTACCTTTGACATTTTACCTTTTTTTCCTTTGGCATTAATACTTATTTCAGCTCTTTAGCAACTCTTCCAAATTGATCCAGAAAATGAAATCATGTTATTTGTGTCCCTCTTTCAGGCTTATCCAGAATACTTGATTACTTACCAGATTATGAAACCTGAAGCCACCACTGAAGCTTAAGACAAATTACTTGTGGGAAACCATCAGACTTTGGATACGAAGATACCAATTGCTGCCGGAGCGTTAATTACAAAGTTGTTGAAAAACTTTCATCTACAGGTGGTGTGGTAGCAAATGTGAACAAAAAATACCATTTTTGACTAGATGAAGCTTTAATAGTGTACAGTATGTTTTTTCTAAAATTTCAGAAATGTCCTCTTTTTCAGCACTTTAACAGATACCATTCCAGGCATAAACTGGGGTTTGGCTGTACTAAATTATAAACAAAAATTAACTTGAAACAATGGTTTTATACAATACTGCATTGAAATTTAGCAGAAATTGTAATGCTCTGTACAGGAACTCATTTTACTTAATACTGTGTTCTTTAAAACACTGCATTTACACTGAAGGCAATTCCATTTGTAAAACTGTAAATAAGAGCTTTTGTACTAGCCTGGTATTTATTTACTTTGCTTTGTAATATAAGTGTTTTAGAACTGCAGCCTTGTACAAAACAAATTTTCCAGATGTTGTTCTATTCATCTGTGTTTCCTCATGCACAATAGATTTGAAAAGCCAGTTTTTTTCAGGGTTTATTACTTACTTTTGAGGGAGAAAGCAAATTTTATCTGAAGAAGTTTAGAAATTTCCAACTTCAGATTGAATATGCAATTTTTTGTTCTGTATTTTTATTTATGAGATATACATTCCTGAGACTGATGGGCTATGAAAATAGAATGTTCCAACTGCATACTAAAGTGTTGTTCCACCTACTTCACAGAATTACATATTTTATTTCTGTAAAATGTTATTTATCTATAGGTATAGTTAACATGTATCTTCACTTCAAGGCTAGTAGACCTTGCAAGTTACAGTTTCAGTAAATTATTTTCTTTGAATGTAGTTGGAAAATTAACCTCAAGGAGGTCTTTCTTGAGTTACTCTTGCTTACATTTAAGCCGGGAAGTTAAATAGTTTATTCCTAATGTGGGGGCAGACAACTTGGCCTTTTTTGTATGCTTGTTTTGGTAAATTAATCTACCTGTTTGTGCCCTGTGGCAGAAATGTTAAAAACCATCCTGTCATCTCCTGTGTTTCTTCCATTTTAAGTGTGTAGAAATGGGTTTTATTTGCAGTGCTTTTGGCTGAGTAGAAATGGTCAGGGTGCAAGGTTCTCCTCCCTGTGCTCAGCCATTAGGACGAGGGCTGTAAGCTGGATGAGCAGCTCTACCATGGCAGCAGCTGCCTTCAGTATTCCTGGTAAGACAACTTGGGTGAAGGAAGAGTACAAAAGGTACAAGCCCCTGTTTAGGTCTCTTTCAGGGTTACTGAATGCTCTGATCAATCTGCCCTATATTAGCACTCTTGTGTATTCTGCTTTTCTTCCATCTGCAGTTTTTACCTACATACTTCAAAAACATGTAAATACAAATTATAGTTCATTTGGGGTTAAAGTGGTTAGGAGTATATTTTAGTTGTTTTCTATTTCTACATGCAGGACACTGTCCCATAAGACAATTTGTTTGCAGGGCATGTTATCATACCATGGGTTTAAATGTAGTAGCTGGTCAAGATAATGAAATCGTCTTGCTGATGTGGTGGTTATGTGATTATGCTCTGTGTAAAAATATATTGATCCTTACCCATTTATGTGGGAGATCTGAATAATAAGATTGATTGCATAACTCTTGCAGAAAGTAATATTGGCAATTAATAAAAAAGGCTTTGATTTTTATTTTTTTTTTAGGTACTTTCTCCCAGCATGTTGCCTGTTCCTTAGGTATAGTAATGCTGGAATTGATGTTCATTAAAAAAAAAAAAATCTGTTAAGTATGTTTTAAACCTTTTTTGTTATTGCTAAAATGCTTCATTATGAATGATCAGTTATTGTCTTGTAAAATATTGTGGTATGATAGCATTTTAAGTGGTACCACAATGTTGGGTTTGTCTTGTTTGGGGATTTTTTGAACTGGTCTTTTGGGGTTTTTTTGCATGACATACCTTGCACTCTGAAGATGGAAGCTGTAATGATTTGATAATATTGACTGTTGAGGTGAACCTTTAATCTCTTGTGCAGCTAGCTCTGCTTTACTCATCCTGAAGTGTCTTTACATGTATTGTGTAACATTCCATATCCATTTAACACTAAATAAATTTAATTCACTGGTTCTCTGGTCGTGTGGGAGTAATTACACACATAGTATGCCGACCCGTTGTTTTAAATGTAAGCGTGCAATATAACAACTATAACAACTATAACAAACTGCATTATTAGAGGGGAAATAATTGCATTAAATAGAAAAGATCTTAATGTCACTGAAAGACTCTAAATACTGTGGAAACTTGTAGTTTGGTGTATAGCTCACAGCTTTAGCTACCAGTGAAAATGTTTTAATAGTAAATCTAGGATTAAGCTTTAATTTATGCATTTAAAACCGCATTATATGGTCCAAAAGTTCTTTCTGTTGGTTTTGTAAAATGAGAAATAACCTGAAAATTCTTACCTTGCAGATAATCACATTGGTAACAATATTAACATACACGTGGGCAACAACAAAAGTACTGCTTTGTACTTTGTAGTATCACAGTAAGTAAATAATTTTATTTCAGTGGGACCACTTAACGTGGTAGGAGATTTCCAAAAGCACCCTTGTAGAGAAGATTTAAATAGATACGATGAGCACTAGAGGGCAGGAAAGCAAACGTTTAGCAAAATGAAGGGTGATAAGGATATTTAAAGTATCTTGGGAGTACAACTTTGAAAAAGAATTGCTTCTGAAAATTCCATCAATCTAGACTGTAAAAAATGAAAAGTTTATCTCTTTGTTCTTCATTAGTTTTTTTAAAAACTAAGTAATAAGTATAAAAACAATTGCTGCAACTAAGCAAATCGAAAATGTGATTAGACCTTTGTTCTTAGAAATTAAAAAAACAATTTAACCAGAGTCTTCTGTCATATGTAACTGATAAACTTAAGATTATCTATACAATGCATGTTCAAGTGGTAGATTGGCACTAATTTTGAACGGAAATAACTGAATGAAAGCAGTTGTCCTGTGTTGCTCATTAAACACAATGCTGTGTATGGCATATTATATATATATAATGCCAGTATGTATGAGTACATACACGCTTGCTCGTTCTCACTTTATTCACCAAGAAGCTGAGAAAGATTTGTAAGTCATTTTTTCAGCAGATCACCATTGTCAGTGAGGGTGCTGCAGCCTAGGAGCTATTTCCCCTTCCTCTGCCCATCTCCTGAACTTAATGTAATAGAGCAGGTTTTCACTTTTGCTGCAAACAACAGAATCCCATGGATGACTTGCCTTCTGCCTTCCAGTAAAAAAAGTATGAAGGCTTGATTTGGACTAATCCCACAATACAGCAAGACAGCTTTCTCACCTTCAGTGAGCTGGAAAATTTGACTGTGCTCAGTCTGCCCCTCTGTGATTCTTGGAGCTGTGCTTTTTCTGCACCCACTGAAGTTGCAGTAGGAGGTGGAGGTAGTGTCAGCAAGAGAAGTGCTATAGTCAAGGGTGTAGAGGGAGTCATATGCTTCTTTTTGCCCCTTTCCAGCAAGCATAAGCAGTGGTACTTCTGAGAGTATCAAAGGGCTTCTGCCCTCTGCCTGCGGCTCCCTGGATCAGAAAAAGCTGCAGGCAGCCAGAACAGAATGTAAGGTAAAAAGAAAAAAGGATGTAGATGACTGGTTTGAAGCTAACATGTCCTGCACTAAAAAGGGATAAAATTGGTAACTGGGAGAAGATGGAAAGGAGGGGAGAGATAGTAAAATAATAATAAATAAAAATAGAAGAACTAATAACATTCTGTAAAGAAATTAAAGGTAAGTTCTACATGCACTGAAAAGTTATGGTAGGAATAACTTACAATTATTGGGAATGGCCGAGATAATCATGGTACCTCAACTTCCCAGCCTACATTAGAGTTAAAACAGCAACAAGCATTGATGCATAAACATTACAGGGATTTCAAAATAGCTTTTCTTAATAAGAACACACACATTTAGGAGGAGGAAGCTGCAGCCAATTCAAAACATAAACATTTGGCCTGGGAAATAATGTGTGCAAGAAAAGGAAATAGGATTTAAAAACTGAATGCAAATGCCCTATACAATAGTTCTTAAAAACATTGGATTTTGAAGCATTGATTTTTCAGAGACAAGCTGAAAAAACTCAGCAGATAATCATACCAGTGTGTCACATAAAATGCTTTACCAGTATTCTGTCTAGTGGTAGGATGTATGTGGGGAAGTGGAGGTGTGGATTTTAGTGCAGCCAGAAAGTTTAAAGAAGAAAGTGAAGGGCAAATCTGCTTCTCCATCTTGACAAAACCACTAGATGTTTTCAGCCACAATTTGGGGATGTTTCAGCTGGGACCTTACAGGGTGGCAGTGAATGGTTTGCGATGATTTTTGCTGTGCTACAATTGCAATGTACACAATACCACTGCACAGGACACATGCATTGACACATGCGGGAATGCTTACTGCAGTTTTTCAGTTAGGGCAATTAAGAATTTTCAAAGGATCATAGCAGTAGTATTTGCAAGGCTTAATGTTTAGAATAGATGAAAATTGTTTTAAGGAGCAAGAGAAATTGCACTGCTGCATAAGAACATATGATTGAGAGTTTTTGTAGATGGGAGAGCAGCCTTATGTCAGCTGATAACACTATTCATAGATTTGTGTTGGTACCTGTGGGAAAGGATTGATATTGAAAGGTGAAGCTCATAGAAATAGCCTGAGAAATTGACCTGAAAGTAATCACTTATTTGTGAACCAATGGTGTATGGTTCTATGTTGCCTAGCTGCTCTTCCAAAAGGTAATATTTTCCAGCAATATAACTGGACACCTGTCTCATAACAAGGGATTTTTTTCAGTTTTGTGAGGCAGTGGGCATCCCAGATCAATAGATAGGTATAGAAGTAGAACTTTTTACTAGCCTTTGTACTTCTTTGTAAAGAAAAATGTTAATAAAATTAATTTCAAAAATATGAGAAATGTGAAAATACTTTAGAAGCTGTGAAGCACAGGTTTTAAGAGAATAAAAAGTTATATTGGAATTAGAACTCTGTGAATGGAGAACAGGTTAGCACATTACTAGTAAGATGGATTCTTAAGGTGCAGATCTTGAGGAACAAAATGGGTGTAAAAAAAGGAGAAGAGGGTGTTGTCTGAGCATTTCTAAGAATCAGGAAAGATAGGTTAACAGAGAAAATCTGGTCAGTGATATACCAGAAGATCTGAAATTGCCTGCACAAAATTAGACTATAAGGCACTAAGTGTTGATAAGGAGGAGAAAATAAAGAAGAGTGCTGCTTTGAAGTGGTGAAGAGTAAGTCAAATTGCTGAATTTCTGAAATAAAAAACTTTAAAAATAACCTTCTATCCAATGTCCTATTTATATATGCCACATAAGCATTTTAAATATCTATAAAAGCCTTTGAGCATTTGTATGATAAGACTCAAAATGTAATGGAGTGGCAGAATGATGAGCTGGTGCTAGCACTTTTCAAGCAGTCGTCAATAGCAGCACAGAGCAGACTAATCCCTGGGGTTAATTCTAATGGAAATAACCCATTATGGGTAGGATTGGACAAAAAATATGCTAACCTGCTCTTTTTATGTAGTTGTGTATTAGACCATATTCCAAGGTACTTCTGAAATACCACCTGCTATTAAAAGTGCACTTAACTTTAGTTTAGCAGGCACCTAATAAAAAGAACAGGTGTTTGTAAAATACAAGAAAGAAATAATACTAAGTTCTGACCTGAACCACTTAAAAGGAATATTTCATGCTTACTGTGATTGGAAACATTTATTCAGGGACATGGTTTAAAGCCAGTTTTGGAATTTTTTTTATGTGTGTTAAGTACCATATGTCTAATATAGGTAAGTAGTCCAACAGAGATACTGAAATCATGACAATAATTTGCAAGAGATCCAAGAAGCTTGTACACATGGCAACTTTTAATAGCCAAGGACTCATACAAAATGGTCTATAAGCACATAGTTATGGATTTGTCTTCTGAATTTCCCCTCCTCATTCCCAGGAAATGCCAGCTTTTTAGTAAAAGAACTTAACATGTATGAGTTAAATATTTCATGTCTTGAGGTTTCATTCTGGTTTTTTTTGAAAAGGAGAAAGATTAATAATGTGATGTACAATTAATAGATTAAATATTAGTTGTGCAATAGGGTGCATTGTTATGTGTTATTGTAATATCAATAAATATTTTCCTTTTAAAAAAACCCCCAACACTTTAAAAAAATAATGCTTAATATGTCTCCTTTACTAGGCTGATTTTACAGTACAGATTTTGGGGAGTTTGTAGTTAAATGTCTTTAACCTACTTGAAACACTTACAATAGTGAACCTGGAAACGCTGACCTACAAGTTTTAGCATAATGAATTCTTGTATCTGTAAACATGATCAAATTGCATGTGTTTACCTCATAATTCTCTTGTTTTCAGGAAGATTAATTATATCTGCATACCTTGATTTGGCAATACAGGTATTTTAAGGGTATTAACTGGAGTGGTTGACTTCTCAAACTCAGACACAATTTATTTTCCCCTGTTGTATCTAATTCTGGAGGTAAAATATACCCAGGATTTCCCAAACAAATTTGTGAAGTATGTCCTTTAGTTTTAAAAATCACTTTATTCTTGTTTCTTCTTTTTTGTAACATTTTGTCTTTTTTGACCCAGTGGAATTACTATTACTATTTAATGATGGTTTCCTAAAAACAGGCCTTGCTTCATTGTCACTAGTTCTACCTTATACTGAGATCAGAATCATAGAATTGTCTGGGTTGGAGGGTTTGGCATGTATATAATACTATAGGGAAAAGGCTGTACACACATTTTTTCTCTAAAATTTACTTCCCAAACTAAGCTTTTGCTTGTTCACATCAGGAGGGACATGTAGGTAGTTCAGGAAAGTTCAGACAGCCAGACAGTCTGCCTCTCTGCCCTGAGCTTTGCTGAGGGGTCCCTGTCACATTCTCTGTCATCACTGCTATGTGGTGGCTCCAGAGACCCTCACTATCAGAGGTGTCACTAAACAAATAGTGTTGCAGCCTGTGTTCACCTGAAAGACTCAGGCTCTCATCAGTGGCCATTTGCAGCATCTTATTTGTTACAGACTGCAGGGACTTGATGGTGTTAAGGACCTTAGCTTCTTGATTCAGTCTGGTGTGCTTATAGGCTGTTCACCTGAAGAAGCACTAGAAGTCTGTTCTGTGTGGCTGGAGCTTCATGACGTAAAATCCCTTGAGGGATGTGGATGCATGTGACAGGAATATATCTTAAATGAATAGCAGTTTCCATGAGGATCTCTGTGCCTATAGATAGCAGACAGCACAATGTCATTTTTATTGCTGAAAATTCTCTGGTTTTCTACAGCACTCTATGTAATTTTGCCTGGTTTCTTTTTTCAGCCCAGCTGTGTAATAAACTGATTCAACCTGGAGTTCATGATACTCACAATATCCACTCTGAAGCTGAAAAGTGAGGTTTATCCAGGTTGCTCCCAGGTAACTTCACACAAAAATATCTTCTGTGGCATTTTAATGCATACCTTGTAAGAGAGAATTGCACAGAATCATAGAATGGGTTGGAAGGGATCTTTAAAGGTCATCTAGTCCAACCCCCCCTGCAGCAAGCAGAGACAACTTGATCAGGTTACTCAGAACCCTGTCCAACTTGACCCAGAATGTTTCCATGGATGGGGTGTCTACTATCTCTCTGGACAAGCAGTTCCAGTGGTTCACCACCCTCACTGTAAAAATTAGATTAATTCTAGTTGATGCTAAAAATCCTAAATTGCAAGTGATCATGTTAAACCTCATATTTGAGAAGGATATAGTGAGTATGTGTTTCTAGAGGTCTCTGATTTAGAGAACTTTGCTTGCTTTGAAATAGGATATTTTTATTCTCCATGTTAGATCAGAAGACTAAGATCACATAATAAAAGCTGTTTGCCATTTTAAGTAGTTTCAAGTAAATAAGGAGTGTCTGCCTGAGAGAAAAGGAGTTATGCCTACCTTGTATTTATAGTTCAGGATTCAAGACATTAAGTTGAGAAACATAAACAACTAATGGTTAAGAATGAAATAGATCAATTTACGTACTAATGATGTAAAATGCATTTGAAATCTATAGCTCCATATATGGAAAGCAGCACAAGCAAGACCACCAGTTCTGCCAATCGGTCATTCACATTTCCCACTGTTTTCCTCTATTGTAGCAAAATGTGAGAAGCTGCTCTCAGGCCACACAAACAATGCTCTTTGTTGGTCTTTACTGAGGCATGATCAGGCGTCTATGCTGAGACTGCCAGCCTCAAAGAAGTGCAACTGGATGACATCTGGCAGCCTGGCTTTGCTACAGATAGATTTATGAGCTGTGAAAGATGGTCAAATTAACATCTTCTGCATTCTTGATAGGATTAGGGTTTCTGGGACACGCAGCCATTTGCATATTGCCCTGACTTACCACATTAGTATTGTGTTCATGGCTCATTTTAATAGATTTTTGTAAAGGGCTTTCTCTTTTCACATCCTACTGGTTTTCAGTCACTTTTGGCAGTGACACAGCTGTGTTAGTTTAACAGACCTAACAGAAATCATACTTCTTGCTCTGACTTTTTCCCATTATAATATTAATGCAAATCGAGAGCAGTAGCAATTGGAGTAAGTTCTTTCATTCAAGGAAGGATGCTCTTCATGGGGGATGAACACACACACACAAAGTTGAATGACTAATGCACTTCTGTAAGAGTCCACAAAAGGTGTCCCTAGGAGTTAGAGAGATCTGACCCAAGGTAGCTTTCTAGAGCCTTAAGCAATTATTGAAGTTCTTGGAAAGCTTAATTTCATAAATAAAAACCCTGTTAGCTTTGGATGTCTGTTCTTTTCCCTTTAGCCCTTCTCCCAAATACACACAAGACTCAAATCACATTAAATGTTTTTGCAGTCCTGGTTATCCACCATGGGATGGCAAAGCAGGTGAGGGCTGATGGGACAAGAATATGACCAGTGCGGGAAGATGCTGTACAAAAGTACAGGCCACTGCCAGTAAGCATCATCCATTCAAGCTCCTGCTGTGGCTCTTGGCCTGTAGGCATGGGTAGGAGTGATAGTGAAGAATGTAAAATGCAGCTTAGATGCACCATTATAGCCCCAGTAAATGCAAGCCCAAGGGCTGTGTTAATTCAGCCTCTGATTAAGACACTAGCAGGGAAGATCGTTTTAATGAAGCTATGAGTTTTGTCATTACAGGAAAAAAAAAAAATCACATTCTCTTCCCCAGTCTAACCGATTGAACTTTTCTGAGTGATTAACGCCATTTAGCAGCTTTTTTTTTTTTTTTTCCTGCTATCCAGCATTGTTTTCCAGGTAGAAGTAAGTGGTGTAAGTGAGACACGCTGTGGCAGCACACTGGAAGGGTGGGTTTGAGTGCACAGGCGAGCTCCCTGTGATGCTTGGAAACAACAGCAAGCAGCCAGCCCAAACCCCCCAAAAACAGAGCATTTATAGATAAAAGGCAAACAGAACTGCAGTTAATTCTGTGTAACCACATAGATTTCAAGTTTTTGGTGATTGTTAGAGCCAGAGATTCATGCCTCTTCCATGCTGCTTCTGGGACAGCCTGACAAATGTGCATGGGAGTTTGGTAGTTAACACTGGGTCATCTTAACTTTGCTGTAGAGCTTACTATTCATGACCTTAAGTGAAACGTTGTTGTAAGTTAGTTTGAAATCGCCCTTTCTTAAAAGTAGGTATAGGGATACGTAAATAAAAGAATCTTTGTGGACCCCTAAATGCTTTCAGTTGCAAGAAAAAAACAGCTTCTGCTGTAGACTCTACAGCCATTTCAAATTTGATTTCAACAGTGACATCACTGAAAGAGCCAGGCTCGCCTGCCTTTGGACAGTCGCTTCAGCTCTTGTGCCATCCCTTCCCTTATGGTGATAAACCATCTGGGGAATCTGACCCAGCCAAAACATCTCCTTCGCCAGAATCCTTCAACCCAGACTGGTTCCCTGATCTTGTTTGCAATAGAATATGGGTAATGGCAAAAAAAGAGAAGGATAAGGCTACCTCTTCAAGCTGCAAGGCCAGCTGCTGACTGCAATTAATGGCATAACAATGTTTTCTAGCCTTGGGGTGCTGGTGCAAGATAACCAGGTTAACTGCACAAGCATGCAGTGAACAGGATTTCCGAGGTGCACACAAAAGAGGGTATCCAACAAATCACTATTTCAAATTACTGTTTTCATTGACCTCATTCAGGAGTTAGCTCCAAATTTCCAACAGGAAGTCCACTCTGCTCTGGCATCTTAGTTTAAATAAATAGACAGTCCCATAAAGCTGTTAAGTGGTGGGCAGAGGACCTAGAGAGGGAGAAACATACACAATCATCTGAGTCTAATTTCCATGGGCATCAAGCATAAAGATGGCAGTGAAACAGCTGCATGACCATGGAAGGTGAGGACTCATAAAAAGTAGAACACGCTGTGACAGATTATATTCTGGTGGCATTGGCTGTGTACTCTTTATTTTGTGATATTTCGTTCCTAAGCCATGTTGAAAGGAAGAAGGCAGACAGTGCCAGGCGATTCAGACTCTCCCCACCATCCTGTCACTGGCAGAAAGGGTCAGCCAGAGACTTGGTGGCCTAGTAATGTTTTGTCCCTGCAGGTGTTACCTGCACATGGCTGGTCTCAGCCCCAGGGGCTGCCTCATCTCCCAGAAATGAAAATAGGAGCCTCTATCTCCCTTGAATCTATAATAACTTCTTAAACCAAACTATTTTTTGTTTCCTGGGGCTGTTTTCCTACATTACTATGGCACTGTAAAGTTCCTGGCTCAGAGACATCCACTGAAAGAAACCCTCACGTTACTGCTGCTACTGCCATGGACTAATAAAGCTTTTAAAAGTCTTCAGAATCTATTAAGATGCCATTGATGTGTACGTGTGTGTGGTGGAGCCGAGCGCAGGAGGACGTTCATTGGCCCCGCACTGGGTGGGATGACATCAGGCCTTGCTTTCCATAGGACCCTCAGCTTGCCCCGACGTCTGCTGAGGGCTGCAAGAGAATAGAGCTGAAGGGAGAAAACCTTCACACTACACCCTCTCGGCTCCAATGAAAACACAGGCAGCTTCAGCTAGGGATAAAAGAACTTTAAAAAAAAAAAAACCACACACACAAAAAAAAGAAAACAAAAACAAAGAGACTGTAGTCTTGGAGCTACTATTAACGGGAGGTGAATTGCAAGAGACCATTTCAAGCCGAGCGACTTTAGAGAGCAGCATTCCCCGGAGCCATTAGCTCTCAGTGAGAGTCTTGCTGAAGTCCTTTGCTGTCAGGACAGAAGCATGCATATAAATTTCAGACCATTTGTCTTTGAGCAGAGACAAAAGATCAGTTCTAAATCCTCAACATCTTGTCTCAACTAACATGAAATAATGCTCTCTTGTGTGGCTGTCTTGTTACTCTTTTCCCATCAAAGGGTACTAGTGATAAATTTATTCATAATTTTGAAAGGTTTTGCTCTTAAAATTAAAAAAGCAGTAAATACATGGAGAAGAGACTATATTTATTCCTGTTAGTGCAAATCATGCTGCTGCTAAGGATGGCAACTTTGGGAAGTGTGCAGTACTTTTTTGATTGAGAAGAACTACAGCTTTAAAAAGTCAGCCACTAGGTTTTCTTCTCCTGCTTTTCACTAAACTAACTCTGAGGATGATACATCTCATGTATTTTCTAGTTGCAAATGCAGTCTGAAAAAAGAAAATAAATTGCTGTCAAATTTTTTTTCTCTTTTTTAACTGAGAATTCAAACCACAGACATTTAGGGACCTAAGACCTTCGCTTACTTATGCCAGATAATCTGATGAATTCAGTAATCAGACTACATAGGGGCTTGATATAATTTGCAGAATAAAATGCTTTAAGATATTTTTTATTAAATTAACATTCTGTACTGAAGTAGATGTTAGATAAAATTTTACATTTTAGGATTTGCATCTCTTATTGTACCAGCTTTTATTCTGTGTGTTTCCTTTGTTAAATAGATATTTTAACTACAGTACTTTGTGAACACGTACAAAGAAAATATTTAATTCTCTGCTCCATGTGACACTTTCATCAAACATTTTCTCATTTTATGGCAGTTTAAACAGAAAATACGGTAGAGTCTGAAATTAATTACAACTTAATCCTAAGAAGTCTTATTTTACAAAGTGCAATTATTCCTATATTTCTGCTGAGAGGCCAACATAAAACTTCTCCAGCTGATCCAACATCTCTGCAGTGGTTGTAAAATGGGTGACTGAATTGCACGATGCGGGCGGTAGTGTGGCAATGGTGCTGTGTATGTTGGGCACTACCCAATGGGCAGCAGAGCCTCTGCCCAGGGCACACAGCAACAGCAAGCCATTATTAAATGCATGTACCCTTCCAGGGTGCAAGGGCCAGCAGCAAGAGAGAGCTCTGCAATAGGTATAGGCATAATATAATGTAGATATGTAAACATATATTTTATATATTTATAACTTCTTTTTTTAATGTCAGTGAAGCATCCATGTGTTTCCCTGTTCTGCTGAGAACCCATGGGCCAACCCTCAGCATTTGTCCCCTCTGACCGGGGCTGTGGGAGGCCAGGGCAGCTCGGGGTGCTGGGGGGTCTCTCCCATGGGAAGACTGGAGCTAGCAGAAAAATCAGAGCCTTCCTTCAGGCCATGCTGCTATTCAGCCAGCAGGAATGTGGGCTGAGCTCTGGCTTCACCTTGCTCCCCTCTCACGCCCTTTCCCTCCTCAGAAAAACAAGCATCATTAACCTTCTGAGTTCTTGAAACAAATTGGGCAAAATATTTGCCTTATGAGAAGCCAACGCAGACTGTACCTACTTCACAAAGCATGGCACATAACGAACAAGGTTAAACCCTAAAAAGCTGAATTGTTTCTGAAGCCACAGATATTTTATATATGCTTGTACGTAGCAGATCCCTTCCATGTAAGGAAGGAGTGTGAGTGCTGGGAGAGTTAATCGGAACTCTGTAATGCTGTACAGTTAAAAGCCTCTTTCATGTAACTGCATTCATGAACTGAGCTTGAAATTCTTAAAAATCCAGATAATTACAAAGAAAAGGGTTTGGTGTTTGGCAAAATGACAATGCCAACCATTCACTTGCCTCTTGTATTGCTTGGCTTCACATTGAGTCTCAGACAGGGCTTGTGGAGCTCTCCTTTGGCACAAGGGAGAGCTGGGAATGTCAGAGCCACACCAGCCACATCCCCTTTTCCAAAAAAAAAAAAAAGGTATCTTACAAATATCTGTAATAACTAAAGGACTTCTCCAGCCTAGCTGAGGCCTCAGTTTACCTAGCTTTTGCAATTAACAAGACTTACGCACATGACCTTGATAGTTGTATAGAGCCTCAAGCACTGGTGCTCAGAGGCAGCAGCAAGGGCTCCCACGAATGGATAGGGAGGACATAAGGGTGCTGAAACTCAGGCTTGGTAACCCCACAGCACCAACCCCTTTGCCAGGGCATCAGGGTGCTGGGGTCAGTCTGCAGGCTGGCTGGGACCAAAGACGTGACTGTATGTTGTACTAAGTATATTTTTGCACTGCTGCATGTGTGAATAATGACATCTGGCACAAGTATATCTCTGTTCCATTCTCCCACTTTTATTCTAGTATCAGGCATTTCCCACATGACAGTGCTTAAGTACAGAACCTGGAAAAGGGTAATTCCTATTGTGTGCTGGAACAAAAGAGTGAACCACTCAGTTTGAGGTCTGCAACCCCAGAGCCATCTCAGGAGCAGCTACTTCGAGGCTGGCAGCTGTGCTGCTCATCCCCATGCCACCTCTTCTGGCAACATCCTCTGTCAGTCCCTCACTTTGTGTAAGTTTCATGGCCACCAGCATTTCTTGGCAAAACTCTCTGCAGCTTAGCCATTTCAAGGTGAGGTTTTGGTTTGTTTTGTTTTGTTTAAATTGACCTCCATAGCCTGCTTCCCTCAGTACCGTGCTGCTTGTGCTGGCAGTCCCCCAGTGCCGCTCATGGGAGTATTGTCCTTTGCTTCTCTGTACTGAGATAACACAACCTCGCTGCCTTTCAATACTGTGTCCGACTCTGCATGTCTTGAAATAGGTTGGGAAGAGGGCAGCAGGATCAGGAGCAAAGCTGAGCACTGTTCCTGGAGATCCTCACTATGTAACAAACAAAAACAGGACAGAGAAAGTAATTTGCCAAGTGAGCATTAGTAATGCAGGTTTGTGCGAGAGTACTTGTGTGCTCTGCTGCAGTAAATAATCCCCTGAGGATGCATGACAGCTAGTGCCTGCTAAGCTAACACTGTAAGTATTTAAAATACAGTAATGCTGTGGCATCTTAACCTGCAATAGGTATACAGTATGTGACAGTATACTGGCATGCATTGGCTTATTTTACTTTCAATCTCCCTTTATAAACAAAGAATAAATGGATGGATGGTCCTTAAAGGACAAGAACTAGTCCTGTTGTCCAAACAGCGCTGAGCACAGCAGCTTTTTGTGGATGTTGGACTTTTCTTCCACATCAGTCCAGTGTAACCCACTGGCTTTAGGCTGACTTCTAGAAAAGGAAATGCTTTCAAGAAAGACACACCCATGTCTAGCTAAAGCTGTCATCACTATGAGTATCACTCTTATGCTGAACCCTTGGAGATTCCTGTTCTTACTTCAGCTTTTCTTAGGTAGTGAAGAACATTTTTTTGTGTGTGTGTGATGTGACTTTATAGTAAGATTGTTGCAAAGAGCAAGACAGCTTATTCCCTGCTCTAACCTTGCCAATTAGAGTAACATCTTGTAAATATCCCTTCAAAATCAGAAAGTGGTGAAAGAGATATTATTATTAGCTTGCTATTTGGTAAGATCAAAGGTTTTCTATGTATCAAAAGAGTAACTGAAGCCAGCTGCACTAAAAACATAGCCAGATTCAGCATGACTGATTTCTCTTTAAAGGAAAAACAAGAAATGGTATTGCCAGCTCTTGAGATTCTGTTGGAACTTTCAGACCCTAAGATATGTTTGCATGGTGTCATGAATACATGATGAACTGAGAGTTCAAATTGGCTACCATCTCTACGGAGCAGCCAAAGGAAAGAAAACAATGCTGTCTGTGTAGTATCATACAAAGCTGACTTTTTATTTTGTTTTACCCCTGAAAACATCCAAAGAGTTAGAGTTCCCAAAATTCAAAGTACGGAAGCTAAAGTCAATTGATTCTTTTATGTCTAAGATAGCTCAGGTTTTTCCTTTACAGACCGACCTAGGATCCTAAATACATTTAGGTGGCAGCACCCTTGTGATGATAACACAGCCCACAGCTGCATGAGGGGAAGGTGTCTCCTTGTTAATTATGCCCAGGACCACCTGCTTCTGGGATGGCAGAGCTTATCAGGTGCATGAGGCAGATAGCTGGGATTTCCTCTGGGCAGGTTGGCTGTACTCTCTTAGCTTGTTGGGGACCTTATGTGGCCAGAAGTTGCTGAGGAGGGAAATATGAAATGAAAAGAGCCAGCCAGACCAGGAATCAGAGAAGTGAAGGTTCACCATGGCTGTACTGGGAGAGCAGAGGTAAGGCTGGCTGCACACTGTATGGGGGGGTGGGGGGCAGGTTTGGGTGGCTGAGCTGCTTCTGGAGGGGTAAAGAGTATGTGTTGTGGTGGAGCCATTATAAGGTAGAAAGAAACAGATTCTGTTGGAGGTGAAGGTTTTGGCTACAAAGCCTACTTCGGCTTGGTTGGCTTTGTTGGTGGTGTTGGCTGTCACCTAACCATGGGAGGGAGTGAAAATGTTGAATTAGAAAGCAAAAAGCCACAGTCTTCCTCCTTAAAAACTAATCTGAGGATCTAGCTGTGGCTTTCCAGCCTCCAGGATCTGCAATATCCAGCGTACAAATGCTGAGTATTTATTGTCTTTCGGCTCTAGGCATTGGTGTTATTAACCACATCAGAGGCAATGACTATAGTCTGTTGGGTTATTGGGTTTCATTACTTGGTGGTGCTATAGAAAAGGCTTTGAGTTCTTTTGGAGAGTTGGGAATTATGTGGTGAAACACAGAGCAAGGGATCCTCTTTGTTCTCCCTCTCAGGTAGAACAACATATTTGTTCAGAGTTTCCAGCTGAGTTTTTAAACTGAGGGTAATATGGGTAATGAGATCAGTTGCTGTGGTGTTCCACCTTTGCATTGATGATGTGAAATGCAAGCTGTTGTGCCAGTGCCATGGAAGGAAAACAAAGCTGTGTATTATTGCAAGTTATGGTGCAACTCTGTGACAAGCAGTCTGCTGTATAGCTGTTTGGG
The DNA here is from genome assembly GCA_013399015.1 of Galbula dea. Classification (NCBI taxonomy): domain Eukaryota; kingdom Metazoa; phylum Chordata; class Aves; order Piciformes; family Galbulidae; genus Galbula; species Galbula dea. The sequence goes on from VWZX01010538.1 coordinate 50,637, forward strand.
TGACACTTAGGTGAAGAAAAGTGAGCTGTAATTAAAAAAAAAATAATGTGCAAGTTATGTACATTAATGATGAAGCTTTTGCATAGTGCTGCTGAGAATTATCCAAGCTACCTGCTGTAAAGTAATATACCTTGGCACTAAGAACTGCATGCAACAGACCAGATACTCTTGATAGCCACTGGGCAGATCCTTATTGCCTCTTTGTGGCGTCCTCACAGCCATTCTTAAAACCACCTAGAAGGAGTCTGTAAGTGCTCCTGGTCATGGGCAGGCAGCTGAGGCTGTTAGGAGCACAAGCGTCCTCAGGGGTATCTGTGACACTTGGTATATGAACTAAGTTTGGGGACTTTAAGCAAGGTGTTTGTCAAATATTTCTCTATTAAAGATGGAGAATGACGGTGCAAAAGAAGGGCTAAAGGACAGATTGTGAATGTATACGTGCACTTGCAGAGCTACAAAAGCAGTGATTCTGTTTTGTTACTTTTGTTGCCTTTTTCATTTTTTGTGTGTCTTTCATCAAGCACATTACAGTGCATTTAGAAGTTGCCTGAAGGGGCCACAACTCTGAGTAGCAATAAGCAACTCTCATTGCATAACCTTTCTGAACACTCTGTAGTTCAGCTTTTAAAAAATCATTTCAAAACTAACCTTGTATTTGTCCCTGGGCAGTATTTCATCAACTTTAAACAACTCTGATTGAACAATTGTGTTATGAAATTACATTAAGGAAAGTGAGCACTACTTGTTATCTTGCCAAATTTTGAGAATCTAAGTTGCAAGGACCATAAGTCACAAAATATTTCTCTTGTCTGGGTTAAGTTCAATTTAAAGCAGTTAAAAATCTAGTTTAGCTCAGTCACGTAATGTCTGTGCTTACCTGTGAGGCTGGAAAGCGTTTTGTCCCAATAAGCTTGCCAAGAGCTTAGTTGTGAAACTCAGATTTTTGCAACACACTGTTACCATTGCCCTTACATGAAAAGGTGAAATTCTGTAGCCCAGCAAGGTAAATAATGCTGCCATAAGAATATCTATGACATAGCTAAATGCTTGCTCACCTGTAACTCTACAGCTTTGACAGAGGTATATTTTTGCAAGCAGAGAGCTGGTTAGGCAGTGGCTGCTAGCCTTGTGAAAATAGTACTAGTTTCCTCTTCTAACCCCACTGCTTTCCCAAATGATTCTTCATGTTAAAATGTTCTTTACTAAACATAGGTATTTCTTCTCTTATGTTGTCAATGAAGCAGAAGCCTTCATGACTGCAGTGTTCAGACTCCTGTATCACCCAAAGAAGTCATACACTTTCAGAAAAGTTTGTTGTGTACAACTTAAAACCTCTCTGCCAACTCAAAATCTATTTTCCCTACAATATCACAGTACTCCTGTTTCAGCTGAAAGTCTCTTCCTGTTGACCATATTTTAACAGACTGGTAAATATCTGAGCAAATGTACTTCCTACACCTTTGTGTTCACCATCAACAATGCCACTGAATTAAATATTCCCAGGGCCGTGTTCTCTCCACTCCTTGTATTAGCCTGATCACTTCATCTGAAGTGCTTATTTCATATTGAGGCAGAATGTATTTAGGAAAGGTGAAGCACAGAAGTAGAATTTGATAGTGCTTGTTAAGTCTGACATGTTTTAACTAATGGCTGAGTATCCAAAGAAAAATGTGTTCTGAACAACAAATGTCAAAAACCTCAGACTAAAATGAAAAGCAGCTGTGGCTGTTCCTTGAACCTTCTTGTTTGAGGGGGACTATGTTTAATTTTTGACGTTGTCCTGTCTGCTTTATCTATGACTTATGTGGTTGTTTTAGTGCACATGTCAGGGATTTAATGTTTAATCACTGGTCCCATCTTGTGCGAGGTGACCAGACTGCTGCTCTGCTGCTGTGATACTGCTCCTTTGTGCTCAGTCTGCTGATGCACCAAAGTGTTCTGGTTCAGGAATAATGTATGAGAAGCAGCCCACTGAGTGACTGGAGGGGTAATTTTGAGATATCTCTGTGGAACAACTGAATTAATATAAGCCTTAATCAAGCACCTCTCTGCAGACAGGTATTGTTTCACTTTCTGCACAAGTGACTCCTGAGGAGCTTATTTTTTTTTACGAATGAAGGTGCTAGGTCCTTCCCACGTTTACCTCCAGTGCAGCCCTGCTTTTTAAGCACAGCCACACTGAGCAGTGGGGCAGAGTTATGTGCAGTCAGGTACAAGCTGTAGAAACTACAATTCTTTTTTTGTAGAATCTGAGCAGTGTGTGTCTGAAGGAGACAAACTGGGACTGAAGAAAACCTAAGCTTTCCTTACCAAAATGTACCACTGAATTGTGCTTCAGTAAGTAAATGAAGTACTTAGTATCCCCATCTCCCTCTTTGTAAACAACTTGCCTATTTTAACACTATGCCCATCTAAATGTGACTGTTGCTTTGGCCTTAGCTCATTAGCTAGGAGAAATGTCATTTATCCCCCAAACCCAGTCTCTCTACCTTTTTTGAGTGTCTCAGCATTTTCACAGCCAGTTTCTCACCCAGCTGTGTTCATGTTCCTGTTTGAAGTCAGTTAAGTGGTCATCTGCTCTGTGGAAACAGGACTGGACTGGCTTGTTTAGCCTGTGAAATCTTTGTAAGCAAGAAAATTTTTTCTAGGGCTTACTGTTTGCTGAATGAAGTCTCAATTGTTCCTTATTTTGGTATAAATGTCTGGTTTTGTAGTTGGGTAGTATCAATGCAACTCCAACCTTTAAGCCTGTGTAAGTTGATTTGGGTGAGGGAATAGCTGTATCTCATTGTTTGTCCTTCGGAAAATTTGAATGCACTTGGGCACATGAACTGTCCCTAGAGTCTCTCATCTTTGTTAGCTGACAGATGTCTCACACGTTGTTCTTCAGAGTAACAGTGCTGCAGGTACTGCTGAGCTTTGATGAAAAAAGGAGTTACGCGAACATCTTGCCATAAAATAGTTACCACTTTATTGGAGAGGTACAGGGGAAAGCTGACGAAGTCGAGGGACACTGGCGGCAGACGGGTATGGGTAGGCAAGGCTGGGAGGTTAGAGCTAAGCGCTAGCTCGGGAGAGAGGCGGCCGCGCTTCCTCCAGGCGGGCCGAGGTCGGCTCAGCCCTCCCAAAAGCCGACGAAGAAGCTGCACAGCGAGTGCCACCGCTCGGCACAGTAGGTCTCCACCGGATCCGCAGTGGGCTCCGCGGTGGCTGCCGGCGGGGAGGGCGATGGGACGGGACCCGGCAGCAGGTGAAGCTGCGCCTCGGGCGGCGCCCGCCGCAGCTCGCTGGCCCCGGCTGCTGAGCGCAGCTCCCAGCTGCAGCGGTGCTGCTCCGGCGTCGAGAACCGTCCCGCCTGCGGCTCCGCCTCCCAGCCAGCCCCGCCAGTCGCGGCCCCTAGAGCGACCAGGGCCAGCAGGACCAGGGGCAGCCTCATCTCCTCGGCGCAGTGGGAGCGTCCTCCGGTGCCTCAGCGAGGGAGCGTCCCGACCCGGGGCCCGCCGGTCTGCTGCATCCTCCGCGCCCTGCGGAGACACAGACACCGGCGGGCGGGGCCCCTCGCTGCTCCCCCCCGCTGCCCCC